>OY755243.1:67772376-68072186 GCA_963576725.1 Azorinus chamasolen
AATTTTGACCCCAGGGGCATAATTTATATAACTTTTGTAGAGGACCTGAACATGATGCTCTGTGCCAAATATGAAAGCTGAGAGCCTTCCAGTTTCAGAGAAGAAGAATTTCAAAGATTTCACTATTTGTTTCTATTGAAAACTGCCCACCCCTGGGGCGGGGCCAATTTTGACCCCAGGGGCATAATTTATATAACTTTTGTAGAGGACCTGAACATGATGCTATGTGCCAAATATGAAAGCTGAGAGCCTTCTGGTTTCAGAGGAGAAGAATTTCAAAGTTTTACTATATGTTTCTATTGAAAACATGGAACCCCTGGGGCGGGGCCAATTTTGACCCCAGGGCCATAATTTATATAACTTTTGTAGAGGACCTAAGGATGATACTATGTGCCAAAGATGAAAGCTGAGAACCCTGTAGATTCAGAGGAGAAGATTTTTAAAGGTTCAAATTGTTGACGACTGACGACGGACGACGCACGACGGACATCAGGCGATCACAAAAGCTCACCCTGAGCACTTTGTGCTCTGGTGAGCTAAAAATGAAAAGTAAGACTACACATACTTCTTGGGTCTCTAACAAACTAGACATGTTAGAATGACACAAATGCATCACCCAGCAGCATACTAAAGAATATTATTTTGGTATGCATAAAGTTGAAATTGACATACATCACTAATGATCACTATATGATAATGAATTGTCATTAAGGATTCTTAAATTATTTGGAATTCTGGGCCAAAATGATTCAATGAAATTCACTAGCACACACACGTACACTGACGGAAAAAGTCTAAAGAACTTAATTCATAAGCAAATAGAGCTGACGCTGATAAGACAGCTCCTACAGGCTCTTTTTGGCAAAGGTGTGAAAGAATGTTTATATCAGGTAAAGCGTTGACCCTTTCCTTGCTCACTATTTTTATAAGAAATAATGACATCATGAATATTTTAAATTGAAATTTTTATAATGGTACATGAACTCAGGAGTTCCTGTCTTTTGGTACTGGTAGGAACTGAGAAGTCAGATCTATTACATGTATAATTTCACAAGCAAGCAGAGCAGACTCTGATCAGACGACTCCTGTAGGATTTACAAGAGGGTAAAGGTTAAATGACTATTACAGGCTGCTCCATCATAAAAATATTACAAATAAAATTAGTTTCAGCTATACTGCAGGCAAATTGGTTCCCATTACTGCTTGTTAGTAGCAGTTGTCTCCCTTATGTCATGAAGATGCAATAACACTTAAATTAACTTCCATTTTCACTCTGTTCCATTTTAAGTTATATTTATGTGACACAGTGGTTATGGGATTAGAGTAGAACCTGTCTTAAGCTGCCATAAAAAAAGTCTAATTAAGAGTTTGATGGGCAGATGGTAGCTTAATGCAGGTCAAAAGTAATGCAGAAAGCTTCTATATGAGCATTTTGCATTATTTTTGCCCTACATTAAGCAACTTCCTGCTTTTCATGACTCCTATTTGCAATAAATTAATGGCCCCTTAAGACAAGTTCTACTGTAAATATACAATTAATGCAGTACTATCTTCTCATGCTTTTATTCATATGACCTGTTTTAACCCATTACTCCATGAATATTTATGCTTCAAAAAATGACATCATAAATAATATTAATTTGATGAAATACTATAATAGCATATGAGGTCAGGAAATTTTTGGTCATGACAGAAACTGAAAAATCAGATCTATATCATGTCATAAGCAAACAGAGCAGACCCTGATCAGATGGCTCCTATAGAAACCATCTGATCTGGGTCTACTCTGTTTGCAAAGGCATAGAAAGGAGTATTTATGGAGTAAAGGCTTAAACAATTGATATATTCTGATGTAAAAGTTATAAGTAATGACATCAGGAATATCAATAAGCTGATAATTTATCTATAATGATATGAACACAGGAATATTTCTGGCTAGGACACACACTGTAGAATCAGATCTATATTATTTCATATGCACATAGAGCAGACTCTGATCATACAGCAACCGTCTGATCTGGGTCTACTCTGTAAAGTAAAGAGGAGCAAAGAGTTGACATTCAAATACAATAAAATGTTGTACACATACCAGAGTTCTGAGCCAGCACTCCTCACAGTGAACATGCCAACACTGTATTGATGTGACTGGTAAGGTGTATGGCTCCTGTAACATGTAAGCATAACCACATGTGTTAGCAAATTGCAAGCAGTCTTGATCAATGATCTTGATAAAGTACAGAGAAACTTGGGTCTTTATCCCTTTCCCTGTTCTGTGTTTATTTCAAATTTGAATACCTACTGTTTATTCATGAAAAAATGATTTATAATGAAATGTTGAAGGTGGAACATTGTAGCCATTTCAGAAGGCAAATAAATAGATCTATCAAATTCTATTAGCAAACAGAGCAGACCCTGATCAGACGGCTCCTCTAGGAGCCGTCTGATCTGGGTCTTCTCTGTTTGCAAATGCATGAAAACACGTTTATATGAGGGAAAGGGTTATCCTAGTACAAACTGTAAAACTCTTTGATAATGTTTTTCAATACAAATAAGAACAAGAGCTGTCCGCAGACAGCGTGCTCCACTTTCTTTAGTGCTGGATAGTGTAGTGGAAGTCTAAGACAGAAAGGGCAGATAACTATAGCAAAATTAATTTTAGGCTTACCTGCCCTTAAGAAATGGATCCCCCTTGTAATAGTTAACATGTATACCAAAGTTGAACCAAATATCTTGGACAGTTTCTGAGACATAGACCTGAACATAAAACTTAACCAACAATGAAAAATCTAAGTAAAAAAAAGGGGCATAACTATGGCAAAATTAATTTTAGGGTTACCTACCCTTGTGAAATGGGTTCCCCTTGTGATAGTAAACATACATACCAAATATGAACCAAATATCTTTGATGGTTTCTGAGAAAAGGGACCTTAACAAAAACGTTAACCAAAGCCGACGGCGACAGACGCCGACGAGAGGGTCATGACAATAGCTCCACTTTTTGAAAAAAGTGGAGCTAAAATGCAATATATTTATATTTGTTAAAGATGTTCATATAAGAAATAATGACATTATGAATATTAATCAGATGATCTTTTTATAATTGCATTGTGAACTCAGAACTGTTTCCTAGGACAGACTGTAGAATCAGATCTATATTATTCCATAGGCAAACAGATCAGACCCTGATCAGATGGTTCATGATCAATCTGATCTGGGTCTTCTCTGTTTGCAAAAGTATTAAAATGTATAAATGGAGTAAAGGTTTTAAAAAAATTGCAGAGAGTTCTAAGAAATTTACTATTAATAGGCAAAATATATTCTACCAAATGATAAATGAGTAACTTCTGTTCATAAATTTTTAAGGCCTTTTTTTCAACTCTTTAAAACATGAATACATGAATATTCACGACTCCATCTCTTTGAAAAGTGAAACAGGGTCCATGCTTATAAAACTTTTAGTTGAGTCTGAGTACGTTCTCAAGTTTTTGATTGGTCAGATTTGAGCCTCTGGCTCAAATCTGACCAATCAAAAGCTCGAGAACTCAAATCTGACCAATCAAAAGCTTGAGAAGAACTCAGACTCAACTAAAAAGCTTTATAAGCATGGACCCAGATTTATTTTTATTTACAATTGCTTAGACTGCAAAAGAGTAAAATTATATGGAAACATGACAACTGTATGTTAGCAATTTAATTCAGCGCATACTAAGGATGATTCATAACAACCTTTGCAAACAGTATGGATCCAGATGCGATGTACAGGTACCTTGACACCTGATCATGATCTTGTCTGTCACACTGGTAGTAGTATTTTATCCTAATTCTTATATTTTTATTTAGCTGAAAAAAGAATTTTCGACCATGGCAGAAACTGTAGAATCAGACCTATATTACTTCTTAAGCAAACAGAGCAGACCTTGATCAGATGGCTCCTAAAGGAGCTGTCTGATCTGGGTCTAATCTGTTTCCAAAAGTACCAAAAGGAGCCTCTATGGAGCAATGGATTAATCAGTGTCAATTCAATGTTGATCTAATGCTATTCAGGTACCTCTTAACCCTTTCCATGTTCTGTGATTATTCCAAATTTCAATACCAAAACTGAATATTTATGGACAAATTAGTTACAATGAAATATGGGAGTGGAACATTGTAGCCATTTTAGAAACAAAAGAAACAGATCTAACAAATTCCATTAGCAAACAGAGCAAATCCTAATCAGACAGCTCCCATAGGAGCAGTCTGATCTGGGTCTACTGATGCTACTCTGTTTGCAGATGCTTTTATATGAAGGAAAGGGTTAACCCATTCCCTCATATTGACAACTTTTGACGACTCTGTAAAAGTCACTTTGTGAAACCATTGTGATAAATAGAGGATTTGCTCCTATAGCAGCAATTGCTCTATTTATCACAATGGGTTTAAACTACAAAATTCTAAATTTTCCTTTTCTTTAGTTAAAGCTCCTTTTCGGTAGACTTATTCAAAGAGGCTGTATCTAAAAATAGCCTAGGAGGTACCGGTAATGGGTTAAAAGTGTTGAACAGGTTTTTTATAATAATAGTCATGTATACGTACCATACATATTAGGCATTTGTAGAGACTTTTGACCCTGTCCCTGTCCTTCAGCTTACATCTTAGGGCAGTAATGATTTGACCTGCTGAGCCCCCCATTTCTGATCCCTCAAAGTCATCAATGGGCTCTGTCTTTACTGGGCTCGATGTGCTGGCTTCAGGATGGTATGCCCCCTCAATCTCTAAAATACACAAGTATGTATACAATAAAACTCCTCTAAAGTAACCACTTCATGAATAAACATAGGTGTCTTTAACCTTTTCCTCCATGAATATCCAGATAAGAAATAATTACATCATGAATATTAATTGGATTTATTTGTTATAATAGCACATTGGCACAGGAATTTTTGGTCATTGCAGAAACTGTAGAATGATTAGAATCATATCTATATTATATCATGCACAAACAGAGCATACCCTGGTCAGATGGCTCCTATAGGGGTCGTCTGATCTGGGTCTACTCTGTTTGCAAAGGTGTATTTATGGAGCGAAGGGTTAAAAGTAAGTGGTTGCTTAATGCAGGACAGAAGGCTCCTGCCTTTAGATTCAAAACTTAGATCCCTTTTTGGTGGTTGCTTTAGGAGTTCTACTGTATATACATTTTTTAATTTAAACAAAGGCATTGAAAGGAACACATGGTTGTGTCACCTGCAGAAAGCTTGACTAAAAAAGCATGACAAATGTGACAAAAACGTGTGACAGACAGATGGAGGAAGGGATGTACAACAGAGAAAAGATTCTTAAGTGTCACCTGCTAAATCAGATGACACAAAAAATCTCTATTGAAAATTGTAAACTACTCCTATGAAAAAGTGGAGATAATAGACAGAAAAGTGATCTGTAAGTGTCACAGTGCTACAGCAGAGGACACAATAAAACAATTACTGCAAAACTCTATATTTGAGAGTACTTTTCTTCTATTATATAAAAAGTTGACATTTTGATGAAGTGTTTTGTACTGCATACATTCAACACACTTCCTTTATATTAAAATGAACTATGGAAAGAAGTAATGAGGATTGTTTCAAATATTTGAAGTTACCTGTGTGAGTATGATTTGGCAGGTTGGGCGATTCAGCAGTACTGAAAACAAAAGTGAAAACAAAAATGAAAACTAAGTTCATATGAATGCCATAACATAATGCTATAGACATGTATAATGATTATATCTTATACCATAGTTGTTATCTCATTTTCTTGTATTAATTTAACTGTTGATCCACAAGATATCTGTCTCTTCTCTCTCTCTCCCTTCCTCCCTCTCTCTCACCTAGAATCATCTTTACAGAGTGGTCACAACATAGGGTTTGGTGGAGAAATAGTTATTTTGAAATGTTTAAATTTACGCATCTTATCTGGAGCTCTGAATAAACCCTTTCAAACTGAATGGACTACCGGTACTAAACAATGACCGACCATTCCGCTCCAAAATTTCAGCATTCACAGGATTTAGATCTCCATCCCTTGACTACCTACCTGAGCACAGCATCTCTGAGTGCCTTGTTGGCCCTGTTCTCTTCTGGCTCATCCATTTCACATGGAATTACATCCACCTCACTATATCTACATTAATGTTACGGAACAAAACTGACATATCTAAATAAATCATAATAATTAAAGCCCTTTTTATATTACATTACAAATAGATTTAACCCTTTCCTTCATATAAACCCCTTTTCACACATTCGTAAACAGAGTAGACCCAGATCAGATGACTCCTATAGGAGCCGTCTGATCAGGGTCTGTTCTGCTGGCTTTTGACATGACATAGATCTGATTCTACAGTTTCTGTCAAAGCAATACATTTCCTTAAAAATTTTACATTATAAAAATACAGCTAATAAATATTCATGATGTCATAATTTCTAACATGAATATTGTTATGATTATTATTATCCCACATTTAAATACGTAGCACTCTTTCACACAGGATATAAATGTTCAAAAGCACTAAAACATTTAACAAGTAAAGGATTAACAAAAACTAGTCAAATCAAACTGGTCATGATGACATATTTGGCCACACTCTGAAATCGTAAACTGACCAAGTAAAAGACCTACTCAAAACCTCCGTGTGTGTGTAAAGGATTGACAACTAGTTAGAAGGATACTGTGGTTTCCCATACTGGGCAGAGTCATCATCGTCAACATTGAGGTCGCCATCTTCTTCGAGACCGTGCTTACTACTACTGGCAACCGCAAACCCAGTGCCTGTAAACAATAAATATCCAAATTATACAAAGTATTCTAACACCCAGTCTCCCTGATTCCATCGGTTTGTAATAATAATTCAATTTGACAACATTTTGATAATTTTAAATTGACATGAGCAAACAGTGTAGGCCCTGATTAAATGCCTTTTTCAGGAGCTATTTTATTTGGGTCTTCACTATTTATCTATAAAACCCTAGTTGAGTTACTCAGCATCTGACCTGGATCCAAACCGTTTGCCCAATTGTCATAAATCTGTCCAGGGCATGCTAAGTGTAAACTCTTTCCCTATTCTTTGTTTATTCCAAATTTCAATACCTACTTAATATTCATGGATAAAAAAAATGGTGAAATATTGTAGCCATTTTAGAAAGTAAAGAACCATAACTATCAAATTCCATTAGCAAACAGAGCCGACCCTGATCAGACAGCTTGTATAGGAGCCATCTGTTCTGGGTCTATTCTGTTTGCAAATGCGTGAAATAGCGTTTATATGAAGGAAAGGGTTAACTCACCAGCAAAACCTCCATCTAGCATGGTTGATGCCCGTATTCGTGTCTGGCCAGCCCACGTGTACTCCTCGTACTGTTCTGTGCCTTCACCATCAACATCCACCGGTTCCTCTTCATCGTCACGCTGCAGAATAGAAAATAATATATAGCTTAACCCAATCCCTCATAGGCTATTTTTAGATCCAACCTCTTCGAATAAATCTACCGAAAAGCAGCATTAACTAAAGAAAAGGAAAATTTTAGATTTTTTTAGTTTTGAAACCATTGTGAAAAGGATTTTTTTTTAGAACTTTGTTGTTCTGAAACCATTGTGATAAATAGAGCATTTGCTCCTAAGGAGAAAATGCTCTATCTATCACAATGGTTTCAAAAAGTGACTTCTACAGAGGCGTAGAAAGGTGTATTTATGGAGGAAAGGGTGAATTAGTTGTAGCATGTTTCAAGGATAATTTCCATAAATAATTAACCTTTTACGTTTTCCACAGGAACAAAATGAACTAGAGGTTTGTTTTTGTCACAAAAACAGATGTCTCCCCCTCCCATCCTCTTTCCAATTCACAAGTGTAATGTATGTAACTCCAAACTTATCAGGGTCTAATTTTTAGTCATCAGGGGCAATAACTCCAACATTATCAGGGGGAGACAATTCAAAAACCCCGGGTACACAACAACACATGCTGGTCAACATTCCTGTGAAGTTTGGTGACTCTAGTACTAGCGGTTTCAGAGATACACGCGACACAAAGTTTTTCTAATTTTAAGTCATCAGGGGCAATAACTCCAAAGTTATCAGGGGGAGACAATTCAAAACCCCAGGTGCACAACAACTCATGCTGGTGAACATTCCTGTGAATTTTGGTGACTCTAGCCCAACTGGTTTCAGAGATACGCGCGACACAAGTTTGTGACGGACAGACAGACGGACAGACGGATGGACGGACAGACAGACAACTCTGGCAAATACAATATATCTCCCCATAAATGGGGGAGACATAACTATTTATCACAATGGTTTCAACACTACACAATTCTAAAATTTTCTATTTCTGTAGTAAATGCTCCTTTTCAGTACATTATATTCAAAGAGGCTGGTTCTAAAAATAGCCTATGAGGGAATGGGTTATTGACATCAGACTTCATGTGATAGTTGAAAGGTATTAACCCATTACCTCATACGCTATTTTTAGACCCAACCTCTTTGAATAAATTTACTGACAAGGAGCATTAACTAGAGAAAAAGGATTTTTTTTTAGAATTTTGTAGTTTGAAACCATTGTAATAAACAGAGCATTTGCTTCTATCGGAGCAAATGCTCTATTTATCACAATGATTTCACAAAGTGACTTCTACAGAGTCGTCAAAAGTTGTCAATATGAGGGAATGGGTTAAATGTAATTATCATGATGGTAAGAGTTCCAATAAAGATTATAACTTCTTACCTTTTTCAGACAGAGTTCCACATGCTCATTGAGTTCCTCTGGTGTCCCTGTCACACGCTTGTTGCACACTGGGCACATCGTTTCTTCCTGCTTTTTCTTACGATTTCTGCTCCGAGCTGTAATACATCAAACACACCAAATTCTTTCATACCTCATTAACACAAATTTAATGTGGGAAGTAAAGTTAGAAAGTAGTTAAGTAAGAAAGCAGTAAAGTAAACAAGTAGTAAAGTAAGCAAGTAATAAACAAGTAGTAAAGTAAACAAGTAAAGTAAGCAAGTAAAGTAAGCAAGTAGTAAAGTAAGCAAGTAAAGTAAGCAAGTAATAAACAAGTAGTAAAGTAAGCAAGTAATAAACAAGTAGTAAAGTAAGCAAGTAAAGTAAGCAAGTAGTAAAGTAAGCAAGTAAAGTAAGCAAGTAATAAACAAGTAGTAAAGTAAGCAAGTAAAGTAAGCAAGTAGTAAAGTAAGCAAGTAAAGTAAGCAAGTAATAAACAAGTAATAAACAAGTAGTAAACTGAACAAGGAGTAAAGTAAGCAAGTACTAAGCACAGAAGTTGTTTTACCATATGAGTACTCTAGTAAGAAATAATGACATCATGAATATTTTTTGACTAATTGTTTGATAATAGCATTTGAACATAGGATGTTTTGGCCATTGCAGAAATTTGAGAATCAGATCTATAGAGTTCCCTAAAAACAGAACAAACCCTGAACAAACAAACAGTTCTTACAGGAGCCATCTAATCTGGGTCTTCTCTGTTTGCAAAGGCGTCAAAAGACGTCTCTATCAGGTTAAAGTTTAATTTTCATCCCTTTAATTGTTGAATATTCATGCAGGACACCGCCCATTACTCGTCAAACTGTGACTGTAATCCTTATGTGTGTAGTGTCATACTCGTAAAAACATTTTTCCCTTAACTCAAGTAACACAGTATCTCATCAGGATCCAAACTGTACAACTGTATGAAATAAAAATGCACCTTTAAGAAGTTAAAAACTGAAGTAGATACAATATTTAAAGACGACAATTGCTCAGAGTAAGCTACTTTTAGTTATTTTATCTGAAGCTACATGTAGCCATAGAGCTTTCTCCATTACTTGTACTTTCATTTTGCTACCACCTGTCTCAACCACTATTATGCTTCTTTTGAATGGCTACCTTGAATCTGAAACTGAATTTTTTATCATGGCAGATGTACATAGAATTTGAATTTGAAATTGAATTTTTATCATGGCATATCGGTATGTAGGAATTTTGGAACTGCTAGAAATTGCACAGTCAGATCTATTGATAATTTCATAAGCAAACAGAGCAGACCATGATCAGAGAGTTCCTATAGCAGTCATCTGATTTGGGTCTACTCTGTTTGCAAAGGCGTAAAAAGGCGTATCTATGAGAAAAAGGGTTAATACTACAACAACATACCTCCAAGACGAGCCTGTCTGTTACACTGCACTCTGAGGTAATTCTGAAACAAAAACATAAAATCAGGTACGAACTAAATACAATGAAATTTACAGCTTCTATAGGAGCCATACGGAATTACAGTAAAACCTCTCTATAATGGCCACTAAATTACATCAAGTATTTTGTGTTAAAGGTAGGTGGCTGCTTAAAGCAAGGTGAAAGTAAAACAGAACGCTCCTATAGGAGTGTTCTATTTTACTTTCACCTTGCTTTAAGCAGCCACCTGTCCTAAATACCAAATAATTAACACAATTTAGTGGCTGTTATAGAGAGGTTTTACTGTATTCATAGATCTAATCATACAATTGCTGACCTGGCAAAAAAAATATCCTGAAATCACATACCATTAGGAAAATTCAGCTAATAAATATTCGTGATGTCATTATATCATCAGGTAAAGGGTTAGTTCAAATTAATTCAAGCAAGAGCACCACAGGCTCATCTGTTCAATTGTAGACCTTGTGATGGTGAACAAGAGTGTAAAGAATGGTAAAGTTTCCGGACGACAACATGGACGTTAGAGTAACGACAACAGTTCGTTGTTTTTTTTCTTTGAAAAACAGACAAGCCAAAAATATTAGAAAAAAGTTTAAATTGAAAATTATATAGACAACAACTTCTGATGATGACAGTTACTATGCTGGCAAAAAACTTTTGAGTTTGGACAAGTAGTATAAATCAGAAGATCACAGAATCTCAACAGACCTATCGAGTTTTTGTGTCATCAAAGAATACACCCATATGTGATACCATAGATGTGTATCAGTTGTCACATGACCACCGGCCATTCATGAACAGATAGAACAGTATCAAGTTCTGTATTGTATGTCTTTGCCATCATTAGTTTTACTAAAGTTGTTACTTTTATTTGGACAATTTTGAGATTTCTGATTTATGTCTGTATAATTATGGCGGTGTTTAGTGATATGTGACACTGTCTTATGCCCTTCGGAGTTTCTCCACTTTAAATTTATCACCTGTAGTATACTACTATAAAACCTCACTAATACAAATGGTCAAATAAGTATCATTATTGTTTTTTTTAGACAGGTGGCAGCTTAATGTATGGTGAAAGTCATGCAGAAAGCTCCTCTGGGAGCTTTCTGCATGACTTCCACCCTACATTAAGCTGCCACCTACCTATAAAGTTTTCATTTTCTTCTATACTAAATATTCGAATTAGCAAGATTTTACTGTACTTTCGTTTCTCAACTTTGCATGACTACAATGATTAGAATATTGTTCCCAAGATGCTACATGAATACCTCTGGTACACCAAATTGTTTCTTTCTTTTATCGTAATATTTTACAAATACAGAACCTCTTTAACTTTGACAGACTGTTTTTCAAATTTAATTGAAAGAATTGTTGCCATGGCAAATAGCTCATCGCTGTACTACTGTGGAAAGTTGACACCTTGAGTAGATTGCAAAAACAGCCAGGTAATTAATTTCCAATGAAATTAAACCTATTTCGGTGGACCACAAATAAAGCGTTTTTTCCTTTGCATTTACAAGGCGGTTATTATGTTCCTAAGTGTTGTGTGCGGTGCATTTAGTCCATTGTAAAGAAGGTCGGACCTGCATACTTCAAACCAGCCGTATCAGTAACACACATGTGACCATTTCATATGTTAAAAATGCATCGTGAGCTTCAAAGGATGTTATTCAATTTAATTCAAATTTTCTTTTCTACTTGGGTGATTAAGCTAAAGCTAGTGAAATATAAACGGTTTGATGTGAGGCATAAGCTCCATTGTTATACATTTGATGAAGTAGGAAGTCATCAGAGTAGTACATATATAAAGACTTCAAGTCAAATTCTGACCCCTTTGAAATCAGCCCATTGTCACATATTAATTGCTCGTTTGTCTGCAGATACCTTTTGTGGATTAACCCTTTCCCTAATATAAACGGCTTCTTATGCATTTGCAAACAGAGAAGACAGCTCCGGCTCCTGTAGGAGCCTTCTGATCAGGGTCTATTCTGTTTGCTAATGGAATTTGATAGATCTGTTAAAATGGCTACAATGTTCCATCTTTCATATTTCATTATAACTATGAATATTCAGTAGGTATTGAAATTTGGAATTAATGTAAGAGAGGGAAAGGGTTAAACTCATAGGTAAAATCGTGATTTCTGTAGGAGCCATCTAATTAGGGTCTGCTCTGTTTTGTTATGTAATAATACAGATATGATTCTACAGTTTCTGCCATGCTCAAAGCCTTTTGTGTTAATTTACCATTGCCAAAATTATAATAATGAATATTTATCATACCATTATTTCTTACACAAATATTCATGGAGTAATTAGTGTTAAAGATGAGGAATGCCAATAGGTTACAGAATCCTCTGTAGTGTCTATGCTTTGTGGTAACAGGACATTTGCCCAAGGTCTGTTTATGACAAAGGAGACATTTGCCCAAGGTCTGTTTATGACAAGGGAGACATTTGCCCCTCTACTTAGGACATTAGTCCTTTTACCTAGGATATCTGCCTCTTAAGGTAGTTTAACCCATTACCTCATAGGCTATTTTAAAGCATTTTTAGATACAAACTCTTTGAATAAATCTACCGAAAAGGAGCATTAACTAGAGAACAGGAAATATTTAGAATTTTGTAGTTCGAAACCATTTATCACAATGGTTTCACAAAGTGACTTTTACTGAGTCGTCAAAAGCCTTCAATATCAGGGAATGAGTTAACAGCAAGGCTGTTAAGTATATAAGCACAATAAACTATCCTTGCCTTCACCAGCTTGGAGCTAGCTCTTTGGCAAACTGAGAATTTTGCAGATGCGTCAAAAGGTGTTAATATGCAGGAATGGGTTAACACAAGACAATACCGGGTGATAGGATAGCCATTGGACAGTCCCTGCTACAGGAATGAGGACGAGGATGAGACCATCTACTGGAGATGACGGCCATCTTTCAGAGAGCTATCTGTGATAAATGCAATGATGTCCCTTGAATGCTATGACAAACTGTACAAGGATGTTTTCACTTGAATATCCTCTGCTAATTCTACCAAGGCCAATCTGACATCACTCACTCAGAGGTCCCGATAAGATGTATAAATTAAAACATTTTCAAGAATATTTTCTTTATTTCTCCATAAAAAAACCTTATGTTGTGAACACTCTCTTCGAGACGATTCTGAAGAGTGTTCACAGAATCTTCTCGAAGAGACAATTCTAAAGAGTGATCACAACATAGAGTTTGGTGGAGAAATGGTGATTTTAGTACTTGAGTTTGCATGTTTATCTGTTGCTCTGCTCACAGCAGAAGATACATCCCTATACTATATTATAGGCAAGCATTTGTGTATAGTATTGTGCCAAACACATTAGCTGGCAAACAGTGTTGACCCAAATCTATACTTACACTGAGCTAGGTGGGCAAATGTCATAGATGATGGGGCAAATGCCTTCCCTGGTAAAATCGTTAAGAACAAATGTCTTGGGAAAAAGTTCCAAGGGGCAAATGTCCCAGAATCATACTTGGTGACATATCAGGCCAATTCAGAACAAGAGCCGCGTGCGGCGCCAACGCTCGTCTGAAATTTTGAAATCAAGAGCTATGGTTCTTATGTAGGGGCCTTTCCTTCAATGAGATCTACTAACCTATGAAGTTTCATGGTGATACCTCTTATACTTTTTGGGTAACGAGCTAAATTAAAGTTTTTGCATGCCGACGACGACCCCAACACCAACGACGACAACGACAACGCCTACGACCCAGTGATCACAATAGCTTGACTCTTCTTTGAAACAGACAAGCTAAAAATCAGGATATCAATAAAACATAACTAATTGATAGATCTTTCATAGGTCATTCAAGGTTGTTTTTTTACCCTTTACCTCATTAATGTTCATGTAAGAAATAATGACTATGAATATGTATTACATGAATTTCTATAATGGCATAGGAACACATATACATGTACATGTATTATATTTTTGGCTATGACAGAAACTATATTGTTCTATTGATCTTGGTTTACTCTGTTTGTAATGGCGTTAAAAGGCGTGTACAGCAACAGACAAATTAAAAAACATTCATTTTGAGAATTAAAGCAGAGTTGTATGGGAGATTGAAATGACAATTACCGTACTTAAAAAGCTGAGATGAAAACAATAAAAGGTAAGTGATGTTACAACTGCGTGTTTGTGTATATGGACCCTCCCGCTCTATTCAAACCCAAACAGTATCGATATATTACTGTATAAGTCTGGACAGCCAGTAGATCAGAGTGATTTATGGGGGACCACATCAGCCTGGCCAACCACCCAGGGTACAACTGGCAGGGCTGTCACCCAAACAGACGTCCTAATTACCAAGTGAACCTCCCTGATTGTACAGGCAACTGGCCTCAAAATCTCACATTACCACACAATTACTGACATATCACATCACATAAGCAGACTCTGTTCACCTTCAGTCTCTTTATAATCTGAAATAACTTTTTATCTGTAAAAGTACAGTAAAACCTGCATTTAGCGACCATATAATTAACCTTACAACCCTGAATTTTCAAATGGACTATTCCAAAATTCAAACAGGTCAAGCTTATGGTGAATATTGATGGATTTTTCTAAAGAAAAGTGTAACAAAAAACAGTGCAGTGCCAGATGAGAGGGTTCCTCTAGAAGCCCTCTCATCTGGCACTGCACTGTTTACAAGGAACATTAGTCCCACACTGTAAGATTTAATAAACATGAAGGTCCCTAAGGGCAGAAGGTTGCTTAATGTAGAATGAAATTAATTCAGAAAGTTCCTATATGAGCTTTCTGCATAATTTACATCCTGCATTAAGCTACCACCTGGTAAAAAAAAACCCAGATATTTTGGATGGTTGTTGTTTGTTTGTGTTGATTAACGCCGTTTCTGCTCACTATGGGCTAATTGGACGCCCCAGAGAGAGGATACAGAGAAGCCCGGGCGCGATGCCCTACTCTTATTATTGACTGAGTTCCTCTGGTTCTTTTAGATGCACAGTGTAAAGCACTGATACATCGGACCTCGGTTTATACTCTCGTCTGAAGGACTTGGATGGTTGCTGTAGGTTTAACTGTACTGACATAACACATCACATCAGACTCTGTTCACCTTTTGTCTCTAAAGTAACTTCGTATTTGCAAAAGTGACTATGTACACAATGCTGTGAAGTAAAATAAAAATTGACCCTTTTCATTAAATCTCCAGCTGTAAAATCTGCTTTTAGCATACAAATTGAAACAAGGGAGATCAACATCATACAATGTACACATACCAGTATGACTTTTGAATAGATGAATAATTTCCCTGCTTTCAATACTTTCAGGGGTATCCCCCGTATGCCTAGCTAAGTAACCTGGACAAACAGACTGATGTATTCAAATCAATACGGTTTAATGTTTCATTAACAATGAAACAAATGGTATATATTCTGATTTTAATTTCAGATTAACCCATTCCGACTCTGTAAAAGTCACTTTGTGAAACCATTGTGATAAATAGAGCATTTGCTCCTATAGGAGCAAATGCTCTATTTATCACAATGGTTTCAAACTACAAAATTCTAAAAAAAATCCTGGTCTCTAGTTAATGCTCCTTTTCCATGGATTTATTCAAAGAGGTTGTTTCTAAAACTAGCCTATGAGGTAATGGGTTAAAATGCTGGTAGTGAAGAATAGATTGCAAAATGTGTCAGTAAAAGCAATGTAAGTTAGTGTTGCTGTTAGGTATATCACCAGCACTATATATTCTCCTTGCCCGAGAGCTAGCTCTTTGGAAACAAAGTTTATCCCTGTTCAGTATTCATGTAAGAATTAATGACATCATGAATATGTATTAGCTGAATTTAATTAATGAAAAAAAAATAAGGGAATTTTTTGCTTTGACAAAAACAGTAGAATCAAACCTATATTATGTTACGAGCTAATAAAGCAAACCCTGATCAGACGGCTCCTACAGGACCAATGTGAGCTAGGTCTACACTGTAAAGGTGTGACAAAGCATTTGTATCCAGGAAAGGGTTAACCCATTCCCTCATATTGACGACTTTTGATGACTCTATGGAAGTCACTTTGTGAAACCATTGTGATAAATAGAGTATTTGCTCCTATAGGAGCAAATGCTCTATTTATCACAATGGTTTCAAACTACAAAATTCTAAAATTTTCCTTTTCTCTAGTTAATGTTCCTTTCCGGTAGATTTATTCAAAGATGTTGAATCTAAAAATAGCCTATGAGGTGAAGGGTTAACCGTTTACCTTATCAATACATTTATATTTATACAAAAAACTGTGACAAAGTGAATATTAATTAGACAATTTTTCATAATGGCACATGAAAATAGGAAATTCTAGCCATGGTAAAAACTATAAAATCTGACAGATCTCAATGTTATTCCACACAAGTTATTCCATAAGTCATAAGCTCCTACAGGAGCCATCTAATCTGGGTCTACTCTGCAAACAAAGGGTTTAACCCTTTCCTCCATAGGCTATTTTTAGACCCAACCTCTTTGAATGAATCTACCCAAAAGGAGCATTTACTAGAGAAAAGTAAAATTTTATAATTTTGTTGTTTCAAACCATTGTGATAAATACAGCATTTGCTCCAATAGGAGCAAACGCTCTATTTATCACAAGGTGGAGTGGGTACTGGCCGAATTTACTTTGGGGTAGATGCTAAGCAAATTTCTAAGTTTAACAATTAAGTTAAAAAACATAGCTTGAATATTATCTGAGATACTACGAAAGACAGATGGACTAACAGATTGATTAAAAGATGGATGAACACATCCTGCAGATAGAGAAGGACACGAAATGTCTATTCACCACCTTATGTGTTATATAATAGGTGCCTCGGTCTAAATTACAACGAAAAGTTTCAAAACACTTTTTGAGTAGTTTAAGGTCTTAAAATATTTACTCAATTAACCCTTTCCCTCATATTGACAACTTTTGATGACTCTGTAAAAGTCACTTTGTGAAACCATTGTGATAAATAGAGCATTTGCTCCTATAGGAGCAAATGCTCTATTTATCACAATGGTTTAAAACTACAAAATTCCAAACTTTTCCTTTTCTCTAATTAATGCTCCTTTTCGGTAGATTAATTCAAAGAGGTTGTATCTAAAAATAGCCTTTGAGGTAATGGGTTAAAAACAAGTAACAAAGGCAAGAAGTGACATTGATATCCCACAGCTACAGAGATGTTCTAAAGAGTGGTCACAATTTGGGTTTGGTGGAGAAATTATCTATGCCCTCTTTGACCAATGAATCTCTACTTCTGTAACTGCTGTTTTATCTCCCATAAGCATATCAATAACACAGTTTTTCCATGATAAATGCCAAATTGTGATGACTCTTGTGCAAACTGTACAAGTCCTGGTGAGATTTTTTCAAATTAAATAAAAATTGAAAATGAAAGAAGACATCAGTTTTTGCGGACAACAATCACTCTGCAGGTAACGAGTTCGCCCTTAAGATCCTAACTGTAACAAGAAAATTTACTCTTCTCTAGTCCAGCAATGCTACCACAGTCAGAACTCAAATTTAGAAATAGGTACTTTAGAAATAATTATATTTTCATACTTGTAACATATAGTTTGAATTTCAATACATACTGTAAATCAGCTTCTGATTAGGATCAAAACTATATGAGCATAGTATTATGACTTTAGTTGATATTTTCAAAAATGCTTGAAATTGATTAGTAGGACTACGATGAAGGGTTTTTATATTTTCTCTGTTGTAACACAATATGGTTGTACGATGCCAGTATCAGCCTTAACCAGAGGGTAGAGGAATGTGATAGCCACTCTAGGCGGCTGAGCTGTCAGCTTTTATTGTCATAGCCACACTAACTCCCAGCTTTAAGTGCCATAATTTAATATGTGACATCATCCTGCCGAAAATCATTAGCCAGGTAAGGTCTGATGGCTTTGTACAGGGTGAAAGGTGAACAATCTGTGCGCTAATTGTCACAGGTAAACCTCTCTTTGATCTGTCTGGGCAGGGTGTCGCATTGCCACTTCACAGAACTGCTTGCCTATTTGCAGAGTGAAGAAATTCTTCAGAAAATTAGCATACAATGTCTTTGTTAGATCCCCTGGGCCTGGAGTTGTTACAACATGATACTGTTTACCTGTTAACCCTTTCACTCATATAAACGTGTTTTCACGCATTTGCAAACAGAGTAGACCCAGATCAGATGGCTCCTAGAGGAGTCGTCTGATCAGGGTCTACTCTTGTTTGCTAATAGAATTTTAAAGATCTTTGTCTTTACTTTCTAAATAGCTACAATGTTCCGCCTTCGATATTTCATTTTAACTATTTTGTCCATGAAAATTCAGTAGGTATTGAAATTGGTAATAAACATAGAACAGGGACAGGGTTAACCCTTTACCCTGTAGATACACCTTTTTACACTTTTGCAAACAGAGTAAACCTAGTTCAGAGTCGTTTGATCGGGTCTGCTCCGTTTGCTTACGAAATAATATACAAAGATCTGATTCTACAGTTTCTGCCATAGCTAAAACATCCTGTATTTGTATATTATTATTATTATAATTCAGCTAATAAATATTCATGATGTCATCTCTTAATGAATATTAATCAGGTAAACCTGAAACTATTTTTGTAAAGAAAATTTAAGAGCAATATGTATTTGTGAAACACTACGCTCTCAACGGGCGCTTTGACCAATAATTTTGACCTTGAAGTTTGACCTTGACATGCCAAATATGAAGTAACAAAAAGTTCCATACTATAGCCAAAATCAAAGTTTCAGACAGACAAACATACTGACGGAAAGGCCAAATTCAATACGCTAGATCTTTGGGGCATAAAACTACATGTATACTTTGAGAAATGAAAGCAGATTGCACTTTTGGACACACCTTTAAGTGAACTTAAGAAAAATATAGGTT
Organism: Azorinus chamasolen; assembly: GCA_963576725.1. Classification (NCBI taxonomy): domain Eukaryota; kingdom Metazoa; phylum Mollusca; class Bivalvia; order Cardiida; family Solecurtidae; genus Azorinus; species Azorinus chamasolen. The sequence continues at coordinate 67,791,502 of OY755243.1, forward strand.
TTCCAAAATACAAGTGGTAGCTTAATGCAGACTGACATCTAAGGGAGCTTTCTACGTTGCTTTTATTCTGCGTTAAGCAACCACCTGTGTACAAAATGCAAGAAGCTCCTTTTCAATAATGTTATGCACACAGGGGGTCCTTATTATAGATAATATGATAAGTTTTGTAGCAGCTGTGATGGAGTAGTGACTAAACTGGTGAACTGTACTAGTTTGAAAGTTTACAAGCCTTGTAGGTTAATCCTGTATTAAGTGCAGGTTTATTCAAATTTATGAATGATTTCCATGGATAGAAGTGACATTTGAATTCTGAATTCCTTTGTAATATCCGACACTTTTGGCTGACAAAACCATAATGTGTATTTGATAAGCTGGAGAAGAATGAAGTTAAATCTGAGGTAAAATGTAGATTAACAGTCAACTTTGAAGTCATTTTGGAGTGAATGTTCACACTGTCACCACTGACAATGGCCGTTTGATCTCTCCCCTGCACCTGAGTCCTCTATCAACGTGACCAATAGAGCTGGTATCTTAATCATAATTTGATTACTGTAATTTGAAGTTGATGCATCGCAATCAGTTGACACCATATCTGTCGGCAAGTCCCAGCACAATGTGCTGAAAGCCAATTATATCACAGTTTATCCTGCATAAGATATACTAAATATCTGGTATTGCTGACAATGGACATCAAAACAGGGATTAAACAAGGAGAATTTATCAGATACGAGAGGATAACCAGTAAAGCCTTGTTCCCCATTAGCTAAAATCACTTCACTTATACCATTCCTTCAAATAAATGTCTTTTCACACATTTGCAAACAAAGAAGACTCAGATCAGATGGCTCCTGTAGGAGATGTCTGATCAGGGTCTGCTCTGTTTGCTTCTGGAATTATAATAGATCTGAATCTATAGTTTCAACCAGTACCAAAAAAATCCATGTACATATGCCATTATATATATTTTTTTAAATCAATATTCATGGTGTCACATTATTTCTTAAATGAATAGGGTTAAACCTTTTTATACCAAAAGCAATGTTCTTTTGCAAATTTTATATTCTTTACCTGTTGACATTTCATGTAAAAAATAATTACATGAATATTAATTTTTATAATAGCATAATTATGTACACAGGAAATTTTTTGTAATGATAAAGTGTAGTCAGATCTACATGTATTATAATTTCATAAGTAAACAGAGCAAACCTTGATCAAATAGCTCCTGTGGGAGCCGTTAGATCTGGGTCTCCTCTGTTTGCAAAGGCATCAAACGTCGTCTCTATCAGGTAAAGGGTTGAAGCAATTTCTGAACTAGAATACACATGTACCCTCAATTCAGCAGACTTTAATCCCTATACAAACACTTAAGTTGGTCTGAATCCCCTAATACAGCTTCATTCCTGTGTGATGTGACAGGGACACACTAGATAGTAGCACGTTAAGACCACATAAGTAGATGCTAATTACCTGTCAATCACACAGTAAGACTGGAGAAAAGACTGATACTGTTACTGACAAATGATGCTAAACCAACAGATTTGTCCTCAAATAATCCCTTTCCCACTGATATCAAAAACAACCTGATCAACTCTCTTTAAGATCTAGATCAAATATTTACCATTTGCTCAACTCTTTACTCCATGAATATTTATGAAAGAAATAATGAGATAATCAATATTAATAAGATTAATTGTTATAATCCTTTACTCCATAAATACGCCTTTTTATGCATTTGCAAACAGAGTAGACCAAAATCAGAGTTCCTATAGAAACCGTCTGAGAGTGGGTAATGGATGAAGTGTACCATTACCAAAGAGTACCATTACCGAAGCGTACCATTTTTGGTCGAAGCATGTCACTTAATTTTTTTATAACTGGTATCATTATTGATTATGATTGGTACATAAAAGCGTCGAAATAGTGATTAATACATTTTAGTTGGATGTAATTAACAAGGTCTTTACATGATATAGGTTGTTTTCGAGGTGGGAGTGAAATGACGAAACATATGCGCAGGGGAGGAAGTGGGAAAGATTATCAAAGATAAGAAAATTATTTTTGACATTATAATTTTTTCATTCACTAACACCAACAGAAATATTGTGACATTTTGTGTGACGATTTCCCAACCCTCAACATATCTGACCATGTTTTATCCATTCAATGAACTTATGGACCAAAAATTATATCAATAAATCAGATACATGTAATTAGCTTATCTAAGATGTGTTATGCTTTTTAAATTTATGCATGCTCTTATGAAGTTATTTACGCGAAACTCTCATTAAAACTGCTTTGAGGAAAATTGTAACCGGTTGATTTCCTCTATTAAAACATGCAAAGTTGACATGAAACTCATGTCGATGTCGGCTTGTCAAACATTCGACATATGAGGTTCATGACTGAAGGTAATATCAAGATATATTTGTAAAACACTATAAAATATAATACCGTAATATAGTATAATGTGACCTTTTCTCTATATAATTTATAAAGTGGTACGCTTTGACCAGGAAATGGTACGCTTCATCCTGGTATGCTTCATCTTGGTATGCTTCATCCTATAGGAGCCGTCTGATCTGGGTCTCCTCTGTTTACAAAGGCGTAAAATGGCATATTTATAGAGTAAAGGGTAAAAAATTAGATCAAGACTGCTTGATCAGATTCTACAGTTTCTGCCATGACCAAAAATGCTTGTGTTCATATGTCATAAGAAAAATTCATGTAATTAACGTTTTATGATATTATTTTTCTTACATGAATATTCATTATTCAACTTCAACTGTAAGTTCACAATAATTCAAAACTTCTCCAGAGACCACATTTTCACAAGTGAATTATCCAGAAACTCAAACTTCTATCAACCGGAAATTAGGGGTAAACTTTATCTAATTATGTGTCCAGTAATTAAGGGCACCACTTCAGCTATGGTGAATATTTTGCCCAGATGTAGTTATTACTGAGATGAAATAAAACAAATAAAATAAAGCTCGTCAGTCATTTGATGATTGATCACCATTTGATTGGACATTGAGACACAAATTCATCCAATCTGATCAGTCCCTAGTCTCGTCAACAGCTGATCCACTTTATCGTCAAGTGGAACAAATAATCCAATAAGGAGGGGACAGACGGGGCTAACCAAGTTAACCGAGCCACACTCCAGTAGATTTTCTCTATTCACAGCTATTTGTGGTCATCCATCTTTGTTAACACTTTAAGATGACAGCAAGACTGACATGATGTAGAAACTGTTTGGATCCAAATCCGACACAAAACAAATGCACAATATACTCACAAGTGAAAATATGTTAACTGTGCATTGTTTATACTTTTAATAATGAAGATGCAAGGATTTCTTATGTTCCGATGCAGGATCTACTGCAGATGAGACAGAACCACCTTCAGGGTTAAACATGATTTGAAGAAGTGTTTGCCTGAGAAACTCCCAACTGTCTTAATCACTGCAGAAAATGAGAAATTTAAATCAAAGCAAAAAACTCATCAGGTACATTTCATTACAAGCCAAGTTCTTTCTATATCTGCTTTCCCTTGATTGACTCATTCACTCAAACAAGATTAGACAGATCTGACAGGCTTGCTTCTATGAAGTTTATCAATTATAACCCAAAATGAGAAGGCAATGTTGTACGGTTTTTTTAAGTTTGAACACAGATAGGAAAAAGAATACTTTACCAGCCTCTGCTCCTTAAAAACAGATGGCTGCATAACGTCCATAGAGATGTCTTTCTACACCAGAGTAGACCCAGATCAAAAGCACCTGTTTGAGCCGTCTGATCAGGGTCTGTTCCATTTGCTTATGGAATATCTTAGATCTGATACTATATTATTTGCCATGGAGAAAATTCGCTTTAAACCTCCATGAATATTCAAGTAAGAAACATCAATAAGATTAATTGTTACAGTAGCAAATGGACACAGGAATTTTTAGCAAAGGCAGAAACTGTAGAATCATATCTATATTATTTCATATATAAATAGAGCAGACCCTGATCATACAGCTCCTATAGGTGTCTGATCTAGGTCTACTCTGTTTACAAAGGCATAGAAAGGTGTATTTATTGAGTAAAGGGTTAACGAAGAGCTAAAAGTACATCAGGGTTCCCACAAAACAGAAAAAATAAAATTCCCTGACTTTTCACTGACTTTTCCCTGACCGAATTTCAATTTTCCCTGACCCCATGTTAACAGATGAAGTTTAATTGGTCATCTATGAGCATGATCAATAAATGTTGGCCTCCGTCCTCCCCATCAGCCAATCCTTACCACCTCCTTCTTTATGACAACTATATAATTATACAGCAGTAGTGTTTTGATCATTTTAAAAAAAATGTTTTTGACTTTTTCATTTTTAATTGCTCAATATTGAATGTTACATGCAGGATGCCAAACATGTCCTAATATGCACCCAAAGTATAAAGTCTCTTGAATATTTTCTACCTCTCTTAACCCTTTCCTCCATTATTTTTTATTAGAGACTCCATCTACTATGAATATATAATTATGTAAAATTTTATTTTTTAAAGCAAAGTTAAGAAATATTTTGGCAGTAGACTACAGTAAAAACTCAGATTTATGATATTTTTCTAAGCAAACAGAGTAGACCCTGATCAGGCAGCTCCTACAGGAGCTGCCTGATATGGGTCTATTCTGTTTGCAAAGGTGATAAAATGTGTATCTATGGTAGAAATGGTTAATCCTTCAGTTTTTCTGTGTAAGCTGAATTTTAAAAAAGTATGTCATACAGTCTGTAAGACACTGATACAGCATGCTATTAAAATGGGGTCAAAATTGGCCCTGCCCCAGGGCTGGCTAGTTTTCTATAGAAACACATGGTGAAAACTGTGAAAATATTTTCCTCTGATTTTCTGGTGAGCGATATCAGGGCCTTTCAGGCCCTCTTGTTTTGCAATTTAATCAAAATTTTGCATCACTTGGGATGTTTTTCCCAAATTGGGAAAAATAGGTCCTTTTAATAGGTCTATGTAGATGCCAGAAAAGGGTCTACATTTTCACTGTTTTCATAATAGCAGACCAAATATTGCTGCCCTTACAAGTGAAGACAGTACAGTAGAATGTCGAATATCTAGCACTGCTGCCCAGTCTGTCCTAACAAGTGAAGACACTACAGTAGAATGTCCAATATCTAGCATTGCTGCCCTATTCTAGCACTGCTGTCAAAATGGATGCTGGAGTCTTGCAGAGGTGCCAGAATTCTCCAATGATTTTGTTTTAACAGACTTCATGACAGATATACTATAAAATTTGGATGTGAAATATACAAAGCTAATCAAAGATGTATAAAGATGTTCTCTTTAATTTTATGGCTGAATGCATGTAACAAAAATGTGACGTGTATTTTGACATGATAATCTTTGAAAAAGGCCCTTAATAGTCAAAATATTAGATCAGATAAATTCAAGTATTTATGGATAAAGATGTTTGGTTTAGTCAAAATTGAAGAAAATGCCTTAGCCTTTTATTTTCATTCTTTCTCCTTTTTGACATATTTCCTCAGCCCTCATCCTTTGGTTCCAAAATTCCCTGACTTTTCCCTGACTTTTGCCAAATTTCAAATTTCCCTGACCAATTAAAAAATTCCCTGACTTTTCCCTGACCTTGAAAAAAAATCTTTTTTCCCTGACTTTTCCCTGTCCGTGGGAACCCTGTACATATATATCTAATGCAGAAAACTCCTCTGGGAGCTCTCTGTAATACTCTCATCCTGCATTAAGCTATAATGTTCCTTCAGGATCCCATGTTTATTCAATACATTAAAACTTCTTTTGAGTTACCACTAAATCCTTTATAAACTAGAATTGTTTTTCATACAAAAACTGATGTCTACCCCAGCTCGTGGACAAAACTTTCCAAAGTCCCATAACCCTGCAGAAAATCAGCGAACCAGAAGAGGAATATACTATGCACAACTATGCATGGTGCTGATCAATCCTATGAAGTTTCATGAAAATCCGACCAAAGATTTTGGGGAAACCACGCGGACAAAATTGTCCATGTAAAAATTTCAAATTCCCATAACTCTGCAGAAAATCCTCAAACCAGAACAGGAATAAGATATACACAACTAGGCATGATGCTAATAAATCCTATGAAATTTCATGAATATCCAATTAAAGGTTTTGGAGAAACCCTGCGGATAAAATTTCCATGTAAAAATTTCAAAGTCCCATTGCTCTGCAGAAAATTAGGGGCAATAATTCCACTATTATTGAAGCCAAACTTGTGCATAACACTTCATTCCGTCATACTCTTTCCATAAATGAAATGTCATTCTAATAGCATCAGTAGAACAGGAGTTATTGATTGGACAAAAAAATGTGAAAAAGGACAATTACTCAAAAAACAGTATTTAAGCCAGAGTTATGGCCCTTATACATGACACTTCCTCTCATCATGCTCTTTCCATGTATGAAGTTTTAATCAAATGGCATTAGCCATATAAGAGTTATCGTCCGGACAAGAAAGTGTGAATAATTGACCTTGAATTGTGACCATAACCTTGAATTGTGACCTTGATCTTTGACTCACATGCCTGAATCCTGCTGTCTGCACATTAGCTTGTTAAGAACATTTGTGCCACAGCATTTTAGGATCCTTCCAAGGTTTATACAGATATGGAGCAGACATGAAAATTAAGACAAAAACATTTGACCTTGAACTGTGACCTTGACCCACGTGCCTGAATCGAACGCTCTGTACACCGTGTTGTTATGAAGAACATTTGTGCAACAGCATTTTGAAATCCTTCTAAGGGTTTAAGAGATATGGAGCAGACACAAAGGGTATGGCTAAAAACCTTTGACCTTGAATTGTGACCTTGACCTTTTACCCACGTGCCTGAATCAAATGCTCTGCACATCGTTGAAGTTGAATATTTGTGCCAAAGCATTCTGAAATCCTTCCATATTAGTGAGAGATATGGAGCGGACACGATGTGTGACAGACAGACAGACGGACAGCATTTCAGCCTTTACTTTATGAATATTCATGTAAGAAATTATGACATCATGAATAATAATTAGATCAATTATTAAATTGGCATATTACACACAAAATTAACTGTAGAATCAGATCTACATGTATATTAATCCATAAGCAAACCGAGCAGACCCTGATCAGACAGCTCCTAAAGAAGCCATCTGATCAGGGTCTACTCTGTAAAGGTGTAGAAAGGCGTTTCTACAGGGATAAGGGTTAATGAGGGAAAGGTTTTAATCCCGGCTTCAAACAACCTCTCAGTAAACAGCTTTCTAGTAGATATACATGTAATATGTACAATCTCATATAAATATTCCTTTATTGATCCAGAATATGTGTATGGAACAAAATACACCAACAATTATATACCAACAATTATAAGTCCAACTGATAAAAACATCCAGTGCAGACCATCACATCAGACAGACAAATTTTAACGACTTTGTATCACCACCTGTAAAGAAATTTGTTCTATTCCCTATTATCTAGCCGACATGGAGTAACAATTTTTAGTAACCATCTTTCATTTCATATTTGACCCAAAGCATCCTTACCTCGTATCTAGCATGTGAGACAGCATCTTGTCCAGGTGAATCTTTTCCTCGTCTTCCAGAAGGGGATGGCAAAGTCTGAAATAAAACCAGTCCCTACAGAATGATTTTACTTTAACTCTTTCCTTGTTGAATATTCATGTTAGAACAATGACATCATCAATATTTATTAGCTGAGTGTATATAGAATGTTTTGGAAATGGCAGAAACTGTAGAGTGAGACCTTTTTTAATTTCATAAGCAAACAGAGCAGACCCTGATCAAGAGGGCTTATGAAATAATATACATAGATACGCTTCTGAGGCTGAGGCTGAGTCTGAATTTTATAAATTAAATTATAATAATAATTAATAATTTTATTTACTATTATTATTATGTATAGAGGGATGGTGAAATCTAATTTTGGATGACTTGTCCATTTTTGTCATAAGCTATTTTCTATTTGTCCGTATGATGAATTAATAACAAAAACCTGTAAAATTCCACTTGTCCGTTATGCCTTTTGGACAACACGGACAATACGGACGCTTGATTTCGCCACCCCTGAAGTCTGAGTGAGTGACTAAGACTACTATGGCCAAAAATTCCATGCCCATGTGTCATTATAACAAATAATCTAATTAATATCCATGATGTCATTATTTCTCACATAAATATTCATGGAATAAACTCAATAAAGGGATAACCCTTTACATGTACTACATAAATACGCATTTCTATGCCTTTGCAAACAGAGTAAACCCAAATGGGACCACTCCATTTGCTTATGAAATAATATAGATATGATGTTATGGCCAAAAATTCCTGTGTCCATGTGTCATTATAAAAATTTAAACTAATTAATGTTCATGATGCCATTATTTCTTACATAAATATCCATGGAGTAAAGAGTTAAGTTAATCTGTTAACCCTTTCCCTGTTCTATGTTTAGTCCAAATTTTAATACCCATTGAATATTCATGAACAAAACAGTTATAATCAAATATGGAAGGTGGTGCATTGTAGCTATTTTAGAAAGTAAAGACACGGATCTATCAAATTCCATAAGCAAACAGAGCAGACCCTGATCAGACGGCTCCTCTAGGAGCCGTCTGATCTGGGTCTACTTTGTTTGCAAATGCGTGAAAACACGTTTCTATGAGGGAAAGGGTTAAAATATCTTAGGGTATCTAAGCAAAACCATACTGAATACCACAAAGATTTGTTACCTAGAAAGCTTGTCTCATTTATTACTGGGTAGATCCACTACCTGTATATACAGGGAGAAAGCTTGTCTCATTTATTACTGGGTAGATCCACTACCTGTATATACAGGTAGAAAGCTTGTCTCATTTATTACTGGGTAGATCCACTACCTGTATATACAGGGAGAAAGCTTGTCTCATTTATTACTGAGTAGATCCACTACCTGTATATACAGAGAGAAAGCTTGTCTCATTGATTACTGGGTAGATCCACTACCTGTATATACAGGGAGAAAGCTTGTCTCATTTATTACTGGGTAGATCCACTACCTGTATATACAGAGAGAAAGCTTGTCTCATTGATTACTGGGTAGATCCACTACCTGTATATACAGGGAGAAAGCTTGTCTCATTTATTACTGGGTAGATCCACTACCTGTATATACAGGGAGAAAGCTTGTCTCATTTATTACTGGGTAGATCCACTACCTGTATATACAGAGAGAAAGCTTGTCTCATTTATTACTGGGTAGATCCACTACCTGTATATACAGGGAGAAAGCTTGTCTCATTTATTACTGGGTAGATCCACTACCTGTATATACAGAGAGAAAGCTTGTCTCATTTATTACTGGGTAGATCCACTACCTGTATATACAGAGAGAAAGCTTGTCTCATTGATTACTGGGTAGATCCACTACCTGTATATACAGGGAGAAAGCTTGTCTCATTGATTACTGGGTAGATCCACTACCTGTATATACAGAGAGGAAGCTTGTCTCATTGATTACTGGGTAGATCCACTACCTGTATATACAGAGAGAAAGCTTGTCTCATTTATTACTGGGTAGATCCACTACCTGTATATACAGGGAGAAAGCTTGTCTCATTTATTACTGGGTAGATCCACTACCTGTATATACAGGGAGGATAACCACTTGACACTGTGTACCTAGCTGTCACATGGATTTCCAATGAAATGGACACGAGGACAAGTAACAAGAATTTAAAAAATGTTAAATCAATACGAAATTTGATTAGCATTATTTCCACACTTCTCTACACCCCTACTTCTGTTCCATTACTTACGGCAAATAATACATTATGAATACAATTTTCAGATTTTTTAAGGTACCGATACTGCTCATTTTGACCAACCATTGAATGTTTAAACTATTCCTCATATAATGTGTTTTCACACATTTGCAAACAGAGAAGACCCATATCAGACAGCTCTTACAGAGATATGATTTGACAGTTTCTGCCATGATTAATTTCAGCATTTCTTATATAATTATGCAAAATATCATTTATTTCTTACATGAATATTCATGGAGTAAAGGGTTAAGCAGTTGTGGAAAATTTGTAAGGCTTTAAGACCAAACTCATAGGAACACCTATAAGTGAAAGCAACTTTAAACAAGAGCCGCGTGTGGCACAAATGCTCGTCTGATTTGGTGCTTGTCCACTGCATACACTTCTCCTCAAAGAGATCTACCAACCTATGAAGTTTCATGTTGATACCTCTTATACTTTTTGATTAATAAACTGCATTAAAAGTTTCTGCATGCTGCTGCCAACACCTACAACTAAGACCTACGACCCAGTGATCACAAAAAACAGACAAGCTAAAAACAAACCTGTTTTTTGCCTTTTTTTTTTCTTAACCCTTTATTTCATAGATACAGTAAAACCTCTCTTTAATGGAGCTGTCTGATCTGGGTCTATTAGGTTAGCTTATGGAATAATATGGAAATGATTCAATAATTTTTGCCATGACCGAAATTTCCAGCATTCATGTTTACATTATAAAAATAAATCCAATCTATATCTATTGTGTCATTATTACTAACATGCATATTCATGAAATACAGGGTTATCCTATATCATCAGACACCTGCACTTAGTGTCATATTAAACTCAAATTACCTGGATGCAATATCAAGGGCTGAGTAATCAGACATAAGATAAAGTCAGAGAAATAACTCCAGATCTGTGCATATTTTATACCATTCTTTCACAAACAATGGCTGCTCTACACTTGCTACGAACATAAATATAGGAGGCATTGTGTAAAAACCAGGCGTATCATTAATAACGGATATTATATTCTATTACCTAGACATTCTGCACCTATCTAACCCATAACAGTCATCTTCAAATACTGCAAGTCCTTGAGCAAGCAAGCTTGAATGCTATTTAACCCTTTCCTCCATAAATATGCCTTTCTACGCCTCTGTAAAAGTCACTTTTTGAAACCATTGTGATAAATAGAGCATTTGCTCCTAAGGAGCAAATGCTCTATTTATCACAATGGTTTCAGGACAACAAAATTCTAAAAAAAAATCCTTTTCTCTAGTTAAAATGCTCCTTTTTGGTAAATTTAATCAAAGAGGTTGGATCTAAAAATAGCCCATGAGGGAATGGGTTAAAAGAGTTTACCCTGAACAATTCAACATTAAAATAAAACACAAAAAATATTTTGCTACTGCTGAATGTCTACCTTTTATTATTTATTTAAATATTTACAGAAATATTAAAGAATTAAGTTTATTTCAAATACATGTATAATATAAAAAGACAGTATTAATCCCAACTCACAGTACATGGAAATTCCGGTAATGGGGGAAAAAAGGTCTGATCAAATGAAGCCCACATTTTCTTGGGTATAGTTTTCCCTAGTTTTGATGCTATCTCATAGCTGCACTTACTCATTGTCATGGCAATAAATCAGCTATAATCTTAAGGTATGGAGTTTCATTGCCTTTTACTGCAGGCAAGTGTCTATTGGGTACACTGAGCCAGTGAGAAAAGAACATTATCTCTTTGTATTCTTAACCCTTTTCCTCCTAGATACGTCTTTGCAAAAAGTGTCGCCCCAATTCAGATGATTCCTGTAGGTACTGTCTGATCAGTGTCTGCTCGGTTTGCTTATTGAATCATATACAAAGGCAGATTTGAATCTGCAGTTTCTGCCAGGGCTAGAATTCTCTTGTGTATATGCCATTACAAGAATTCAGCTAATTAATATTCATGATATCATTACGTCTTTGATTAATATTCAAAACTTCTTTGACTTTAGTGCAAATGGTTGAAAGGTTGGAAAGTTTGTACATGTAATTATGGAGGACATGCAGTCTATAACTATTTACCTTATTAATATTTATACAAGAATTCATGAATGATTGTATGAATATTCAGGAACTGAATATTTTATAATGGCCAATGAACAAAGGAAGTTTTAGCTATGACAAAACCAGTAACATCTGATCTGGGTCTTCCCTGTTTGCAAAGGCGTTAAAATCTATGGGTTAAATGGTTGCAAAGTTACAAGTCAAAGCAGTAAACCTTGGTGCATACAATCATGTATATGCAAGTTATTTTCATTCATTTACAGATTCACTGCTTTTCTCTTACAATATCATTATCACAAAATCCTACCTTTCTGTTTTGTGGAGTATTTTCCCTTGATTTTCTTACATGTCTGAAATAAAACAAAATGCAGCCATTTGTCATACAATTAATATCTACAGCTTCTCAAGAACTAAAGAAGCCAATTATCATTTTTCAGTTCAAACAAATATAATTACATATGAGCATTGTATGCAGAAAACTGAATTTAGTAATTTGTGAAAGTCAAATATTTACAAACATCAGCCATTTAGTCTGCACACACACACAAAATGTATACAAAGTTCTCCACACTTTCCATTGGCTTTGCAATGTCAGATCTTGTACAAAACCTGCTTTCCAGTCCCTGATACTCTGAAGAGAAACCATCCCAAACAAACCCTCATCACAGAGCAATAAAGGCGCACATTCAAATATTCAAATCGTCATTTCTCCACCAAACCCTTTGTTGTGACCACTCTTTAGAATCATCTTGAAGAGAAATAAAGGTGATATTCTTGAATTTCCACATCTTATCTGGGCCTGTGATCAATGCACTGGGGACAGGGTTCATTCCAAAAGGAGCATGTACATATATTGTAACTGACAGTGATAATTAAGGATGAAAATAAAACTCTATACATATGGAAAAATGGATACCAGATTTTGTATTAATTTTCGGATTACACGCAAGCTCTGACAGTAACAAAGCCAGTTTATTCAGAAACTGTGCAAAAGAGCTGAAAAGGTCTATAAAGGAGACTTTTTAAGTAAACCACTCCAGATGTGTCAACAGTGATATCCAAACGTTGCCACAATTTTCATCATCTCAATTTGACAGCTCTATTATGGTCACTGATCTCTTTATCTGCACCACACTCATCTAACAAGTAAACAATGGTATTAGCGGCTCCCGCTCTCTCAGTTGTGTTAATTAAATCAGTTTCGCCACAGAGACAATAAATTCAGTATTATCACACAAATTAATATGATCCTTATGGGCATTGGTAGACAGGCCCTGACAATATTGGCTCGGAAGACACAAGAGACTCTGCCTCTATCCTTCATTTGAAAGCAGACCGAGAATTTCAAAAGGCTTTGTCTAATTCAAGGGCCCTGGGTTGTCCCTTTTTGTAACTCTTGAAAGTCACTCCATGTAAGAATATCAGGAACAGGAAACTGAGAACAAAGACATGCAAATGGGAACATGAGCAGATTGGTGCAATCCTACTAGGCTACAAAGATTTACAGTAGAACCTGTCTTACGCGACCATTCATTTATTGAATATAGGAGTCTTAAAAAGCTAGTGGTTGCTTAATGCAGGACAAAAGTAATGCAGAAAGCTCCTATTGGAGCTTTCTGCATTACTTTTGACCTGCATTAAACTACTACCTGCCTTACAGACCCATAAATAGACCTCTATGTGATGGTCACTAAAGACAGGTTTCACTGTAATGCTATATATGATGTTCTCTGTTGAAACAGTAACCTACATTTGTCATTGATGCGGTTATTCCTTTACCTCATGTATGTTTATACAAGAATTCATAACTTCATGAATAGAAATCGGAATACTTTCCATTCTGGCATATGAGCACAGGAAAGTTCGGCCACCACAGAAACACTAGGATCAGATCTCTTTTATTTCATAAGCAAACAGAGCAGACCCTGATCAGATGACTCCTACAGGATCTGGGTCTGCACACTTTGAAAAAATGTTACAAGCCTCTGTATCAAGTAAATGGTTAAAATAAGTCAATGGCATTGCTGAAACAGATTCTGCACACAGTCTTATTGAAACAAACATTTTAGAAAAGTTTCATAATGTTCACCTATGGAGTTTAGGAGATATAGAGATCAACTACAAATTAAACATATCCATCTTTTGACCTTCAATCTGACTATTGACCATGATCTGGTACAGCTGAAACCTAGGTTCTACACAGCATCTTATTGATTATAAAGATAACATTAAGCAAAGATTCAGTAAGTCACCAATAGAGTTTAGGACATATGAAGTGGACATGATATACAATATATGTATAAGGGTCAGACTTTTGACCTGACCTTGACCTTGAACTGGCACTGCTGTAAATGTTCATGAAAATTGCAAATGTGGTTTAAGTGATAAGGACCAGACAAGAAAAAGGATCTGACATTTGATAAAAAGAGCTGTTTTATTTTAGGTATCTTATCTGAAGCCAGTTTGAAACTTTTGTTATAAAACAAGAGCCGCATGTGGCGCCAAAGCTCGACTGATTTGGTGCTTGTTCACTGTATACACTTTTCCTCAAAGCGATCTACCAAGCTATGAAGTTTCATGTTGATATCTCTTATACTTTTTGATTGATCAGCTACATTAAAGTTTTTGCATGCCGCTAACGACGACGACGCCAACGCCTAAAACTAAGACCCAGTGATCACAATAGCTTAAAATAGATCAGTAAGTCATTGTAAGGGCTACAATATTGTAGCACTATCTGCCTATGATTGTCTGGCCAAACATTTATGATAATTGTCCCATAGGCTATTTTTAGACCAAACCTCTTTGTATAAATCTACCAAAAAGAAGCATTTACTAGCGAAAAGGTAATTTTTAGAATTGCGTAGGTTTGAAATCATTGTGATCATTGTTATACAGCATTTGCTCCTATGGAAGAAATGCTCTATTTATCACAATGGTTTCAAAAAGTGGCTTTTACAAAGACAACAATATGAGGGAATGGTTAAACTTTAAGGTAGTCTTGCAAAGAATCTGTACCAACCTTGAGGACAATCTGTCCAGTTTCTCCAACTCCTGCTGTATATGCACATCGATCTCTCCTGTCCTCAGAGTCAACCCACAAATAGGACAGTGAGGTGTTTGGCCATCTAGAATAATCTTCTTGCGTTGCTCTGAAAAGGACATAAACAATTTCTTATTAACCTAATTCCCTCATACCTATAATAAATCTACTGAAAAGGAGAATTTACTAGAGAAAAGGAAAACTTTTAGCATTGTGTAGTTCTGAAACCATTGTGATAAATAGAGCATTTGCTCCATAGGAGCAAATACTCTATTTATCACAATGGTTTCAAAAAGTGACTTTTACAGGGGCGTCATTAGTGATTCATGTTTCGCACTGTAAGGGTTCAAGAAGATACATTGTACTGAAGGGAAAATGCACTTAAGAGGGCTGCAATGTCCCTACAACACTCACCTGAGTCAATAGGAACACATCTTTTTGCCAGATAAGAACATTGGTTCAAATCATTTGAAAAAAAACACCAACAAACATTTTAGCTCCCCCTTTCATACACACACCTGTTAAGGAAAAACCATCGGTTAGACGGATTTGATACATGATCATCAATGAAATATTCCTAATAAACTGTATCGAAATCTTGTCAATTGTTTCAGAGCATCAAGCCATGTAAATGGTAATTCTGCCACACACCTGGTAGCCAATTTTGTTACAAGTCATCAATTATTTATGAATATTGCATGTTAATTTTTTCCCCATGTAAGAAAGAATAACATCGTTAACCCTTTCTGTCATATTCACGCATTTGCAAACAGAGTAGACCCAGATCTGACTGCTCCTTTAGGAGCCGTCTGATCATGGTCTGCTCTGTTTGCTTGTGACAGGATATAGATCTGATTCTACAATTTTTGTCAAAGCAAAATATTTCCTTGAAATGTTTACATTATAAATTTTCAGCTAATAAATTATTATGATGTTATAATTTCGTACATTAATACAGAAACGGGAAAGGGTTCATGGTAATTAGAATAATTTTTACAATCGCATTTAAACACATGACACATTTGATTAGGTAGAGACTGCAGAATTGTGTCTCTATCATATCATGAGCAAACAGAGCAGACTACGATCAAATGGCTCCTATAGGATCTGGGTCTACTCTGTTTGCAAAGGTGTGAAAAGAGTTTATATGAAAGATAGGGTTAACCCTTTTCTCCATAAATACGCCTTTCTACGCTTTTGTAAAAGTCTCTTCTTGAAACCATTTTGACAAATAGAGCATTTGCTCCATAAGAACAACCGAAATTCTAATGTTTCCTTTTTCTCTTGTAAATGCTCCCTTTCGGTAGATTTATTCAAAGAGGTTAGGACTAAAAACAGTCTATGAGGGAATGGGTTAAGGAATTAGCGGTTTCAGCGTAGTTTTTGTAAATGGTCACAATACCCATAAACAAACTACTCCTGTAATTAAAAATTAAGAAAGAACCTATCAAGGACCATATCTGTGAACTTTGGTCACAACTGACCTAGTACTTTTACAGATGTTGTTGACAACATACATTTTAGAAGACAGACAACAGACTGATGATGGACACAAAAGTATTCCAACGGCTGATCTTGAACACCTGCTCACCAGATGCAAATATTTGTCTTCATTTTTATTCTGCCAGTAAAGTCATGACCACGACCAGACAATATGTAAAAAAAATTGCACTTGATATAAAAGAGGCTCACAAATTTTTATGGAAGCCAAATGCCACGAGGGATTAGGTGTTCTAGGGTCAATCAATACAACCATGTTCAAACAAAACTTCACAAATGCCCACTTCAGCTATGTTCAAAACAGCATGAGGTTGACAGCGCGTGACGCACGTCTTCTTTCTGCCGAAGTCGAAGAGATGAACTTCTCTATCAGTGATCCCTGCTATACACTGATCTAGTCCAGTGGAAGTAATCCAAATTAATCCTAAAAACATGGCTCCTTTACTCTAGCCTACTTTATCGTGATCCCTTAAATCCTTGTGAACTACCTGATAGCACAATATTTTACTTAAAAATAATTTGGCTCGATCCTCTGACATCCTGATATGTACCCAATCAAACATTTGTCAAAAAAAGATTTAATCAAGACTTTCTATTTTACAATTTGGCAGCACGCTGTCCGAAATCACGAAAATCAAATGTCTCGACAGAAAAGCACTGTTTGATTAGGATTTAGAGAAATTTGCAACGGAAAACCGATTACCGAAAAATTACTTGGGGTGGATCAAGTTGGGGTTTGTGTTGTTTGGTGGTATCTGATAAGAGGCAGTAATACAGGTAGGGATCAAAGCGGAGAGGATAATCGTTGGAAAGAACTTGCCCCTGTACAGGTGTCTTCTGTGATAGGCAGGAGTGCATCTTCGATCTGCCGGCCTGGAGCCATAATCCAGACCCTGATAAAGTCAAACTAATATATACTCACTCGACATCCAAAGTTATTTCAATGCAAAACAAAATACAGCAATATATTAACTGTTTAAATGTAAGCAAGCCAGTGTATGTACTAGTATTTGCAAACAGTGTAGACCCAGATCAGAGGTTTCCTAGAGAAGCCCACTGATTAGGGTCTGCACTGTTTGTCTGAATCAAAATCTTCTAGTAAATTTAATCCTTTACCACTTTAAAAAATGACCGACTATTCTTCAACTCAAAGAGTAAAATCTACTAGTAATATAATCATGGATGTAGGTTATTATTCTTATTTACTCCATGAATATTCATGAAAGAAATAATGACATACATATGATGAATATTCAACAGGGAAAGGGCTAACATTTAAAGAGTGAGAAGTCTCCAATAATCATGAAGATATATCATGTAACAGAAAGGAGACAATACCGTCATCATGCCATTGCTAACAGCAAAACTAGTCGAACAAAACGGAGCTCATCATCATTCTATTGTCAACCAAATCCCCTACAGGTGCTATCTTAACCCATTACTCCATAAATACACCTTTCTATGCCTTTGCAAACAGAGAAGACCCAGATCAGACAGCTCCTGTAGGAGCTGTCTGCTCAGGTTATGCTGTTAGCTTATGATATAATATAGATATGATTCTACAGTTTCTGCTATGACCAAAATTTTCTGTGTTCATATATCATTATAACAAGAGCTGTCCGCAGATAGCGCGCTCCACTTTCCTTAGTGCTGGACAGTGTAGTGGAAGTCTAAGTCGGAAAGGGGAGATAACTATAGCACAATTAATTGTAGGGTTACCTGCCCTTGTGAAATGGGTCCCCCTTATTAACAGTTAACATGCATATACCAAATTTGAACCAAATATCTTCGACAGTTTCTGAGACATGGACCTTAACATAAAACTTAACCAACAATGAAAATTCTAAGTCGAAAAAAGGGGCATAATTATGGCAAAATTAATTTTAGGCTTACCTACCCCTGAGAAATGGGTTCCCCTTATGATAGTTAACATGCATACCAAATGTAAACCAAATATCTTTGATGGTTTCTGAAAAATGGACCTTAACAAAAAGGTTGACCAATGCCGATGCCGAGGAGAGGGTCATGACAATAACTCCAATTTTTGAAAAGTGGAGCTAAAAAAATGAATTTAATTGATATTCATGACATCATTATTTCTTACATGAATATTAACAAATTGAGGATGCAAAGTAACTCATTAGCATCCATACTGTTTGGCACTTTAACACAGTATTTTTTACCCATTCCCTCATATTGACACCTCTGTAAAAGCTACTTTGTGAAACCATTGTGATAAATAGAGCATTTGCTCCATAGGAGCAAATGCTCTATTTATCACAATGGTTTCAAAACTGCACAGTTCTAAAAATTTCCTTTTCTCTAGTAAATGCTCCTTTTCAGTAGATTTATTCAAAGAGGTTGGTCTAAAAATAGCCTATGCGGGGAATGGGGTTAATGACAGGAAAAAATAATCTCAAAATTGAAGCATAAGACAACTTGATGATGACTTATGGTATTTTTATCTCTATGTCTATTCCAAATTTCAATACACATTAAATATTCATGGACAAAATAATTATGATGAAATATGGAAAGGCGGAACATTGTAGCCATTTTAGAAAGTAATTCTAAATTTCCATTAGTAAACAGAGCAGACCCTGATCAGACGGCTCCAATAGGAGCCGTCTGATCTGGATCTACTCTGTTTGCAAATGCATTAAAACACAAACGTTTATATGAAGGAAAGAGTTAAATGAAGCCAACAAGTTTGTAAATTGTATTTATTGCAACCAAATGTGATCCTTACACCAAAATTACTGGTAGTACTTTAACCCTTCTCTTGCTGAATTTTAAAATACATTTCTCCTTCTTTACTCATGCCCTGTTGTATAATTACATATATCTTCACTGTGTACAAGTATTTCGCTGTGCAATCACTGCTGTGTAGTGCACTGGTTGCACAAACAACTTGTAAATAGTGCAGACTCTGATGAGACAGCTCCTGCAGGAGCTGTCTCATCTGGGTCTTCACTATTTACAGGTAGGTATATTGACGTGAATAGCAAGCGAAGGGTTAATTGCCCTAAGTATTCATCTAGTATAGTTACACGGCATCGCATCTAGAGTCAAATTGTTTGCATAAATAGGTAATCACATATTTACTGCTAGCATGCAAGGAGTTAACATTTATAAGCAACTATCAGCTTAAAGTTTCAATATCCATGTACTCTTTAGTATCAGATTGTCAAACAAGTTGGTTCCTGATAAAACACCCAAGTTATTTGGCATTTCATCTACGCCAACACTTTTTGGAAAAATTATCTAGAATTTCCCTATCAAGTGTACTTCCAATAGTCCCTTACACTAAGCTCTTAACCCTTACAGTGCGGGCACGAGTCACTAATCTCCTTTGTAAACAGTGTAGACCCAGATGAGCCCTCTCATCAGGGTCTGCACTGTTTGTCATGCTAAACTCTTGTTTAGAAAAATCCCTATATATTCATTGTAAGCTTGACCTGTTTGAATTTTGGAATAGTCAATTTGAAAATTCAGCATCGTAAGGGGTAAAATCTTCATCAAACTGGGTAAGGGGAAAACTTGATTTGTACGTAGCTAAAATGCAACATCACTGTCAGCATTACCGGTTAATCAGATTGCGATGACTAGTTTATGTCTTTTCGCGTAATTGGGTGATGTTTACTCCCCGATTACTCCGCCACAATAACTCATATCAGGACTTCGCAGATCTCTCAGAACAAGATAATAGATTTTTGTCACTTTCTTATGGGTACTTATTCTATCAAATTTATTTTCTTTACTATCAGTTAAATGACAGACAGCAGCAGTGAGGGATTATTGCCGAACAAGTAATTGATTTTTGAAATTTATGTCCCTTGTCCGACCTCCCAATTTCAAAAATACACAAAAAGCATTTTTTACGAGGAGCTGTTCACTTTTGGTCTACACCGACTTATGCTCTAGTGGTTAATTGGCGTCTGATTTGATAAAAATAGCCTAATAAAATAGAACCACCTTCTTAACTTGTCGAAATAATTTCAAAGAAAGATTGTAATCAGAAATATGAAGCAATCTATGGCGAACAAACATTATTCTTATCTATCCTTTCATATTCCATGTCTTTCGTTAACCGTACAATATTCCTCATGTTCCCCAATGTCTTTTCTTATATTCTGCTGTACTTTTTTGACTACCTAATAATCTTGTCCTTTAACCCTTTCCCTCAAAAAAATACCTTTTCATGCATCTGCAAACAAAAGAAGACCCAGATCAGACGGCTCCTATAGGAGCCATCTGATCAGGGTCTGCTCTGTTTGCTAATGGAATTTGCAAGATCTGTTTCTTTACTTTCTAAAATGGCTACAGTGTTCCACCTTCCATATTTCATTATAACTATTTTGTCCATGAATATTCAGTAGGTATTGAAATTTGGAAAAAAATATAGAACAGGGAAAGGGTTAACCCTTTCAATGCTGAATTGTCAGTTGGACTAATGAACAATTATGCAAAAATCTATCACCTGTTTAATATTCATTGACTGCATATATTTATAATGATAGCTGAATAAGGGAACTTTTTGTCATTTTGAAAACTGTAGAATCAGATCTATATTATTCCATAAGCAAACAGAGCAGACCCAGATCAGACAGATCCTGTAAGAGCTGTTTGATCAGGGTCTGCTGATTGCTTACATGTCACAGATTAGATAGGCAATAAATTTCCTTATTTTGTACGTTTAACCCATTCTCTCCTAGACTATTTATTAGTGCTGAAACGGTTACTGGAATTTGTAACCGATTAATCGGGAGTATTAACCGATTAATCAAAGCTCTGTCACACAATCATTCAAATATGGGTACACCGTAAATCTTTGGTTTAAACATATTTTATTTGTAGATATTTGCATGAAAATTGTACAAACACAAATGAAAAAGGGATGGAAATGAAAGCAAAACTGCTTATTGTGTTTCTCTCCCAACACCGTATCATCTACACTTGCTTTATAGAGAACTGAATGCAAGATATTAAACTAGAATAAATGTAATGAAATAACGAAATATCCCATTGTAATTCATTATACTAAAATGTGACTGCATATATCAACATAATTATGATGAAAGAGCAATTAGAAGAACCATTGTTATTATCAATATGTGCTTATAATTATCACCTGGGTGGTAATATTGATATGTTTCTCAGTGCACAAGAAATGTCACAGATGTTCAAACTTCAAACACATGTCTTTCTGCCAATGTTTACATTTATCAGTTGAGAATACAGTACAGTTCTCATGGCTGCACATACCTTCTCAAAATACTATATTGCGGGAAGTACTCAAGCTTGTGTTATATATAAACCAAACTTGACTTCAAACTTGAGAAAGAAATTGAAAATTTATCATTATAATGTCTTATCATTATCAAGTTAACCCATTCCCTCATAGGCTATCTTTAGATCCAACCTCTTTGAATAAATCTACCGAAAAGGAGCATTAACTAGAGAAAATGAAAAATTTAGAATTTTGTAGTTTGAAACCAGTGATAAATAGAGCATTTGCTCCTATGGGAGCAAATGCTCTATTTATCACAATGGTTTCACAAAGTGACTTTTACAGAGTGGTCAAAAGTCGTCAATATAAGGGAATGGGTTAAGCTGATAGTTTCATCACAATTCTTTCGAAATCTTTCAGACCAACGACCTTTAAAAATTACTATAGATGACAAATAACCATAGTGAAGAAGAAAATCAATGTTTGATTTGCTAAACAGAACAACCAACAATTAAAATAGTTTTGAAACAAATACATATACTTCAACAGTTATCAGCCCATTCCCTCATAGGCTAGTTTCAGACCCAACCAACCTCTTTGAATAAATATACCGAAAAGAAGCATTTACTAGAGAAAAGGAAAATGTTAGAATTGTGTAGTATTGAAACCATTGTGATAAACAGAGCATTAGCTCATATGGAGCCAATGCTCTATTTATCACAATGGTTTCAAGAAGTGACAGTTACAGAGGTGAAGAAAGGCATATTAATGGAGGAAAGGGTTAAACATTGAGGATCCTTATACCGGTATGATCTGACATCTAATCTGGATCTGAACAGCTTACAGTAGTTTTAAGTGATTCCCTGCTAGCCTCCAAAGTGTTAACCCATTAAAGGGACCTCTTTATTCATGTTAGAAATAATGACATCGTGAATATTCATTAACCCTTTCCTCCATAAATACGTCTTTCTACGCCTCTGTAAAAGTCACTTTTTGAAACCATTGTGATAAATAGAGCATTTTCCCCTTAGGAGCAAATGCTCTATTTATCACAATGGTTTCAATACTATACACCTCTAAAATTTTCCTTTTCCCTAGTTAATGCTCCTTTTCGGTAGATTCATTCAAAAAGGTTGGGTCTAAAAATAGCCTAAAACACTTGAGTTTTTGGCCATGACAGAAACTGCGGAATCAGATCTATATCATTTCAAATGAAAAAGAGTAGACACTGATCAGACAGATCCTACAAGAGCCATCTGATCTGGGTCTTCTGTTTGCAAAGACATTAAAAGATGTATCTATGGAATAAAGGGTTATAACTTTAAAACAATTGAGATCAAATATTGTGTAACATGTTCTTCCGACTCGCATATTCTTGCTATTGTCTTTTGGCAGAAAGGTGTCTTATTTCAGGCTTATAGCCTCTGCTGATGACGACACTTTTGACCACAATAATTGTTTCATAAAATTTGCAAGTCTTCCTGTCACATCAAATCCTTGCAACTTAATCAGCAATTCAGATTTTTGCTGGAGAGACTTAACCAATCATCTGGTATGATTTCCATTTACCAACTTCATCATCGCCAATATTACCCATAATCTCCACATTTCATACACACATTACCACACTGACATGAAACAAAGCTTATGGGATAACAAAAAATGCCTTTTCCATTTATTTTTGAGTTTGTACCAATCTCGTACAGACAGTTTGGGGTGTGAATTTGTGTTTGTTGTCATCGTTTGGCTTTTAGCACACTGGGAAATTTTGTCCTCTGCAAAAATTGACCTCGCTTCACCTGTTCAATATTCATGTAACAAATAATGACATCATGAATATGTTTTAGCTGAACATTTATAATGGCATATTAACACAGGATATTTTGGTATTGATACATAGAAACTGTAGAATCATATCTATATTATACCATAAGCAAACAAAGCAGACCCAGATCAGACGGCTCCTATAAGAGCCGTCTGATCTTGGTCTACCCTGTTTGCAAATGCATGAAAAAGTGTATATGTGAAGGACCAATTTATCAAAATTTCAGCCAAACGCTACCTTGCTGCAACTCGTAAAAATCGCCTTTGAGATGCAAATCTAATGAGTAACAGAAAGATAGGATTTTGTGGAGAAATACCAACTAGAACATTGTGTCTGTAAGACACAGCGATGCCCTCGTGGTGGTGCCTGACAATGAAAAGACAACCAACTGCATGTAGAAGCGTGACACACAGACAGACGTACCGACAGGTGCAAAACATAATGCCCCCTGCCTATGGTCAACGGGGGCATAAAAATTATCTTATTCAGATTCCCTAAAATATACAGTAAAACCAATCCACAGTGACTGCCCAAAGTAAGTACAATTCCAGGTTTTTAAGATAAATGGTAGTAAAATGCAGGACAGAAGCTATGCAGAAAGCTCCTCTAGGACCTTTATATGCCTTACTGTCAGTCTGCATTAACCATAATGAACATCAATGTATGAAATTATCACTTCATGAATATTCATTAACTTAATTTTTAGAAGTTAAAACTTTAAAAGGAAATTGCTGGCTTATATCTATATGAAGGAAATAATTAACCCTTTTCTCAACAAATACGCCTTCCTATGCCTTTGCAAACAAAGACTCAGAACAGAAGGCTCCCATAGGAGCTGTCTGATCAGGGTCTGCTCTGTTTGCTTATGATATAATATAGATATAATTCTACAGTTTCTGTCATGACTAAAGATTTATTTGTTCCATGTGCTTTTTTAACAATTAATCTAATTGTCGTAATTAATATTGATGATGTCATTTTTTCTTACATGACTATTCATGGAGGAAAGTATTAATCCTTTCCTCCATAAATACGCCTTTCTACACCTCTATAAAAGTCACTTTTTGAAACCATTGTGATAAATAGAGCATTTGCTCCATAGGAGCAAATGCTCTATTTATCACAATGGTTTCAAAACTACACTATTCTAAAATGTTCCTTTTCTCTAGTAAATGCTCCTTTTCGGTAGATTTATTCAAAGAGGTTGGATCTAACAATAGTCTATGCGGGAATGGGTTAAGCAACCACCTGCTCTTATAGACCCCAATATTGTTTCATTATGTGGTCATTATAGGCTGGTTCTATTGAACTCCTCTTACCTATAACACTCCCATTTCTTTTCAATAATGGACATTTCTTCCATTTCCATTCAGTGACATTTCTATATCACAATTGAGTGGTCAAACAGTTTAGATCCTGATGATACACCAGGGTACACATCTAGATCCGGACTGATTGAATATATTTACATATTTGCCGAAAGAGTACAAAAGTTTACTGCAAGTCTTGAATTGATTAAACCCTTTCCCTGATATAAATTTTGTTCATGCCTTTGCAAACAAAGAAGACGCAGGTCAGATGGCTCCTTTCTGATCAGGGTCTGCTCTGTTTGCTTATGAAAGCCAAATAAGCCAATTTGTCAAAGCCAAATATTTCCTTGAAAATTTAACCATATAAAAATTATGTTAATGATTATTCATGAAGTGATCACTTCATGCATAAATGCTTGTTAGGGAAAGAGTTCAAAGATGGGCTCAGAAAGTTCATATGGGGCTAACCTGCCACCCATAGATCTTAGGGTAGCACCAACATCACCTGCCTTCCTGTCATCAAAAGTTGACTCCACACATTTTACACATGACATGTTGATGATGATAAATGACATTCTCAACTTGGCAAGCAGGATTACTTAGCTATGGACCTCTGGACAATTTTTGTTCTTTCAGGTTTTGTTAATTTAATTTTCTCTCAACTACCGTCACCTTTTTTGTCCATGGAGAGGCTGATTCAATCTAGTCCATTTCAAATGTATAAGGTGCACAATAGCTTAGCTTTGTGACAAATCCAAGCTCATAAAGCATTACAAAACTGAGCTCTAATGAAATTGTTTGACAGATTTCACAGGTTACCTGGGTGGATAGAAATAACATGTGCAACAATGTTGACAAATAGATTTTCCTTCTGTTTTCTATCAGTAACTTCATTAATATGAATAATTTATTACATATTATATGATATAACCATGGTGAAAAGAAGTTAACATTTATCCATTTCCCTGACAGAAACACTCATTGGCACCTTTGCAAATAGAGTAGACTTAGATCAAATGGCTCCTGTAGCTCTGTTTGCTTATACAATAATATAGATCCATTTCTACAAAAGCCTTCCGATCTGAGTCTATTCTGTTTGCAAAGGTGTTAACCCTTCTCTTGCTGAATTTTAAAACACATTTCTCCTTCTTTACCCATGCCCTGTTGTATAATTACATAAATTATATCTTCACTGTGTACAAGCATATCGCTGTACAATCACTGCTCTGGAGTGCATTGGTTGCACAATCAACTTGTAAATAGTGCAGACCCTGATGAGAAAGCTCCTGCAGGATGTCTCATCTGGGTCTTCACTATTTACAGGTAGGTATATTGATGTGAACAGCAAGCGAATGGTTAGTACATGTACATGTACCTATGATATAAAGGTTAAAAATTGGCTATCATCCCCACTGTTCATCTTCATGCTGGATCATGAGCCAGTTGACATGTCCTGTCCTGTGTTGAGAGTTCATCAGCTCTCAAAAATTGTGGCCGGTTTCAATTCTCTTTCTATATTTTTCTCCTTTTTCTTTCCAAAAATATTATCAAATTTTTAAAGTGTGGAAATGGATATGGAATAAAACTGCAAGAAAAAATTCTTATAACTTTGACCCATACAGCGTAGTTGCTATGGGTTAATGACATATTACTAAAATAAGAAAGTAAAGTAGACAGACTGGCCAATTTGGTGGAGACAGAAGTCAAAATATTTACACATAAGTGGTTTCTGAACTACTTGTCAACTAAACAATACCACAATTTGTGAAGTCATTCTAATTTATAAGATTGAGAGCACTGGCTTATGTAAGTGTGAAGAATTTCATGCCTATAAGTCATTCTAACAGAGCTGTTATAAAGGCATAAATAAAACGAAATGGCCACTTTTATTACCTCCTGGGCTGAAGATCACTGATTGGGTCGATGGGCATGGGGTCAAGGCAGACAGAAGGTTTTAGCAGGAGATGATAAAACGATTTTCACACTCAATTATCTGTGAATGACTTTTACAGGTTACTGATCAAACAACACCAGTGTCCAGATTATCACCTTGATGGACAGTGACGAAACGAAAGGCACTCATATCGGAAATAGGTTACATGCGGGTTCTGGAACCCAAACGGTTTTAACAGTGATATAAACTCGGAAAACTATTATATAAGGAAAGAGTGCGTTGCACACCTGGATTTGGGTATAATATGCATTTCCGAAACGCACCTACGGAACAGAGACACCATTCGTATAGAGGGATATAAATGGTTCGGAAATAACCGCAAAGACATTCACATACGAGCCCCAAAGGGCAGCGGCGGCGTGGGTATATTTGTGCATAGCGATATAATTGACCTGTTCGAAGTTGAGCTATTGAATGGCCAAATTGAAGGGATTATGTGGTTATCACTTAACAGTAGATATAGAAGTGAGACAATTAAGATATGTGTATGTTATTTGCCACCGGCAAACTCGTCTAGACCCGTAAATGTGAGTGAATACTTGGATACACTACTTGCCCAGATTTATGAATACCAGCAGGACTCGTTGCTAATGGTTACTGGCGATTTTAACATAAGAGTCGGGGATAGTGACGATTTTATAGCCGGGGTGGACACACTTAAACCTCGTGACACCGTGGACTACAGCAAAAGTAGATACTGCGAGACATTCATAGACTTTCTTATTAGTGCTAACCTTTGTATTTTGAATGGACGAAATACGGTTTCAAATGATTATACAAGTATATCCACACGTGGATGTGCAGTTGTGGACTATTGCCTGGTCCCCTATGAGCAATTGGACTATTTCCATGACTTTAGAGTGACACGGTCAACATATCTGTTAGGTAAAGCCGTGAATGTAGATACACTCCGGAATCACTCAATACCGGATCATTCGTTTCTAACATGGTCTGTTAAATTGAAACCGATAGAATCAAATCGAAATATTGAAAATCAGAATACATGTATATCGACATACACGCGTTATAACAGAGAATCCATCCCGGAAATGTTTATGAATGATCATGGGGTACATAGTATGATTGATGATAAGATACTGTACCTCGAACAAAACCAGCACGTGCAAAGTGGTATAGACACCTCTTATAATGGATTCCTATCACTACTCAAGACACAAATGGACACACATCTAAACCCAGTTGTTATGACTATCGACGGGAAACGGAATAGGAAACGGCGGGTGAAGGAACCTTGGTGGTCGGAAGATCTGACCGTTATGTGGAATGAAATGTGTGTAAACGAGAAGAAATGGCTTAAAGCTGGACAATCGTCTGAGAAAAGAATCTTTAAACAGGCATATGTTGAAAGCAGGCGGGTTTTTGACAAAACTGTCCAACAGCAGAAACGTCGCTATTGGCGCGAAACTCAAAGTAAACTATTAAACTCATGTGAAAGCCGGAATTCAAGTGATTTCTGGAAGACAATCGGCCAAGTAGGATTAGGGGCAGAAAGGACCAAAGCTATTCCTATGGAAATATTAAATACCGACGGTACAACAGATACGGATGTACGCAATGTTATGGACCATTGGAAATCTTCTTTTGAGCAGTTACATACGCTCGATGAAAATGAAGAAAACGGTGACTCTTCAGATCTAATCAACGATTCCCTGGTAAACAGTAATATGATAAGCACCGATTCTGATGACATTTTAAATAGAGGTATATCTATAGTAGAAGTGCACAAGGCCGTCCACTCCTTGAATAGAAATAAGGCGTCCGGACACGACGAGATACCGGCAGAAGTTTTACAGTCGCCGTTATGTATCAAATACTTACACCGTTTGTTCTGCGTTTGCTTTGAGACCGGAAAAATACCCAAATCATGGACATATGGAATTATTACACCTGTATTAAAGGATCAGACATCGGACGCTCGAGATCCGTCAAATTACCGCGGAATAACAGTGACGTCATCCATTTACAAAGCATACTGCTCTGTGTTGAATGGAAGGTTAACTAATTGGGTTGAGACAAATGGTAAATTGACTGATTTTCAGAACGGATTCAGGAAACATCGGAGCACGATCGACCAGTTGTCTACCTTGACAAATTTAATTGAATGCCGGAAAAGAATACGTCAATCAACGTACGTCGCTTACGTCGATTTCCGGAAGGCTTATGACAGGATCACTTATGCAAATTTATGGGACAAACTCATTTGTTTCGGCATTACGGGTCGGATAATGAAATCAATTCAGTCTCTTTATGAAACAGTGAGGTGCGCGGTTCGGATGAATCACAATATGACGTCATGGTTTGACGTCAAAATCGGTCTGAAACAGGGATGTTTAATGTCGACAACTCTATTCAACATCTATATAAACGATTTAAGTAACATTCTTGAGCAATGCAATGTCGGGATACGTGTAGATGGCAAACGCTTGTCACGTTTATTCTACGCGGACGACCTTGTATTAATTGCGGAGACAGAAGCTGACCTACAGACATTATTGAATATATTATCCAGCTGGTGTGTCGGTAACAAAATGAGTATTAATTGTGATAAGGCAAAGGTAATGCATTTTAGGAACCCTTCGGTAGCAAGAACCAGTTTTAAATTTGAATGTGGAAATTTTGATCTAGAGTGTGTAGATAAATACAAATATCTAGGACTGGTACTAAATGAGTTCTTAGACTACAATGTGACAGTCAAATACGTGGCTCAGTCAGCAACCCGTGCATTAGGTTTACTGATTTCGAAGTTTAAGAAAATCGGCGATATGCCACATAATGTTTATTCGAAGTTATATGATAGTATGGTGTGGCCTGTAATCAGCTATGGTGCTCCTATTTGGGCAACCAGAGAATACGCTGCCATCAACGCAGTACAGAATAGAGCGTGTAGATTCTTTCTGGGAGTTGGTCGATACACACCCAATGCAGCGGTGAACGGCGATATGGGCTGGACGCCCGCCCCTATCAAGCAATGGAAACAAGTTCTAAATCATTGGTTTAGGCTTAGCAATATGGACAATGAAAGGATTAACCATAAAGTGTTTAAATGGGCACACAGTAGAAGTTCGTCTACAAGTAACTGGTGTAGCCGTGTTTATAAACTGTTAAGAGAGTCACTCAATCTGACCATTAATCCAGGAAGTATATACCCGAAAAGACGGCAACAAGAGATACTTACGATGCTACGAGACAAACTATTAAGCCTTCATAGACAATCTTGGCTAGAAAGGGTAAATATGAACGCCGATAGAACAGGCAGAAGAGGTGGAAATAAATTACGGACATACAGACATTTTAAATTGGATTACAAAACGGAAGGTTACGTAAATATGGACATTCTGTCACGAAAGCAAAGAAGCGCACTGGCTAAATTTAGGTGTGGTGTTGCTCCTTTGAAAGTAGAAACTGGCAGATACCAATCGATACCGATTCAGGAGCGGACTTGTTTTAACTGCAGGTCACTGGTTGAAGATGAGATACATGTATTGCTTGAATGTCCTTTGTATAGCCATATTAGAGACGATTTATTCAGAAAGATATCCGATATCAATCCAGACTTTCCTAATTATGATAGTTTTACCAGCTTTAATTACTTGTTAGCTAACAATGACACCATAAAATATAGTGCCAAAGCCTGCTCGGAAATACTTTTAACCAGGAGAAACCTCCTTTATAGTTAAGTGATGTTTTAACAGAATTGAGTCTATACAGGGTTTTTAGTTGTTTTAAAGCAGTTGTTTTTACTGTGATACCACGTTCTTAATGTATAAACATGTATTTTTTATGTTCCTATGTGTAGCTTATCTGATATAGTTTTCATTGTATAGTACTTTTATAGTCTCTCATAACTCATCTGTGAGTGGTTTTGTACCTTTGTGAAATAATCATATGCTTTTATGTATATTTTATTTGCAATGTACATTAGTGAGACTTAAATAAATTATCTGTCTGTCTGTCTGTCTGTCTATACCCGTGGTCAGTACCAGCCAATGACCAAAGGGCAAAAATGGAAATTAGCATAAATTCTTACAACTGTAATAGACTGCTTCAAATAACCTTAGGAATTCATACATGTATATCATAAAGTATGTTCACACCAATCTTTGAATTAACTATTGGAGACGTCTAATGTACTAGTTGCCAAGAAAGTTCAAAATTGTTACATCTGTGGACTTAACCTTTTCCCTCATATAAATGTTTTTTCACGCCTTTGCATACAAAGTAGACCCAGTGTCTTCTCTCTTTGCTTATGGAATAATAATTATAGATCAGTTACTTCAGTTTCTGCCATGGTGAAAATATCTCTTACAAAGAATGCTGTAAAAAATAAAGCTAGTTAATATTCATACAGTCATTATTTTTTACAAAGATATTGCACAGGGAAAGGGTCATTATTCATTTGTCCATGAATATCCATGTAAGAAATGATGCCATCATGAATATTAATCTATTAATTTAATCAAATATGGCATAAATTATAAACTCATGAATTTTTCGTAAAAGTAGAAACTGTAGAACTAGGTCTATATCATTCCATGCAAACAGAGCAGACCCTTATCAGATGGCTCCTATAGGAGCCGTCTGATCTGGGTCTAGAAAGGCGTATTTGTGGAGAAAAGGGTTAAGTAATTGTTAAAGTCAAAGAAAACTGCAATATTTCAGTCACACTGTCATCTGCTTCTTTTCTTAAAATAGAATTTATCTCATTCCATTGCAAAAATATGGTCAAAATGTCAAACAGGGTCCTGATGATGCATGCTGCATTATGCAACATCTCCTTTGGATCAAAACTGTTTGCATAGATAATCATGGTTTACTAGTTTTGTCCTTTTAGTGATGTAAGAAATGTGACAACTTTGAATATTCTGCTCATATACATTGTAAATCAATTGATACCAAAAGTTATACATATATTCATATCATTAAAATAATGCTAAGAAGCATAATACCCAACTGTATACACATTGAGCTAAATATCAACGATATCTAAACATGTACTGCTAAATCCTTAGAAAATTGAAGATTTTTTTAAGAGACAGAAAAATTGGTTGTTATGGAAACGAACGGACATTTTTTATCAGTTTTAACAACAATGGCTGACACAAATTAGTCAAAAACAAAACAATGAGAAAACGAACACCTATCGAGTAGTAACAGACCTATATGTACATAAAAATGAGTATCTGAGGTACATATATAACGTAACTGATTTTTATGGCAGATTCTTGTGAATGGTGGAGGTGTTTCCATTGCGTTTCCGTAGCAATAAAATTTTCTCATTTTTGATACACACAACAATAATCTTTTCTATGCCGTTTAGCACTAAGTTAATTTTTACACAGATTCCAATTTCAAAGTGATTTTGTTGAGCAAAATTTATGAAAATATGAGCAGAATAGATCTTTAATATCTATCAGGTTTAAATTTCAACAATCTTGAAAATCCTACAATTCTCATAATGACAAGGCTCTTTTGAAAATCTGCAGCCACACATCTGTAGAGAGATATATTCATTCTCCTAACCCTTTACTCCATAAAGACACCAGGAACATTAATAAGATTAATTTCTATAAAGGCATAATTATGAACACAGGAATGTTTGGCCAAGACAGAAACTGTAAAGTCAAATCTTTAGAATATAAAAGGCAAACAGACCAGACCCTGATCATATGGTTCCTACAAGATCCGTCTGATCAAGGTCTACTCTGTTTGCAAAGGTGTAAAAAGTGTATGTATGGAGAGAAGGGCTAAATATCAGCGCACAGAGGACAAAATAATGCAAAAAGGCATGTAACCATGGGTATTTTTTTTCTATTTTTACAATTGTATTTCAATACATGCTTGTCATTCAATAACGAATCTGTTATTTTCCCAGGTTTCTTACTGATACAATTAATTAACCTTCTGCACTCCAAGCAATTGTCGTCTGCAAATATTGTTGTCTGCTTCAATTCTTAAAGTACACTTTTCTTCAACTTGTTTTTATGAACCATGTCAGAGTGACAAACAGATTTGATTCTGATCAGGCCGAGTTACTTGGTGTAACATCTGGATCCAAACTGTTTGCAAAGATCATAAAAAAGTGGCCAGTAGAGTGCTGAAGGTTAACCCTTAAAATGCTGATTTTTCAAATGGACTATTCCAAAATTCAAACAGGTCAAACTTACAATGAATATTTAGGGATTTTTCTAAGAAAAGTGTAACATGAAAAACAGTACAGACCCTGATGAGAGGGCTCCACTAGGCGCCCTCTCATCTGGGTCTACACTGTGTACAAAGGACATTAATGACTCGTTCACCAGATTGTAAGGGTGAACCACAGAAGTTGATGTCATGTTCTATTATGTCAATATATTTACACAAAACATAATTGTTAGATAGTAAAATTTAATTGGATTGGTTTCTTTGCTATTCAAGTACCATCGTAGTGGCAGGTACCTGCCGTGACATGTTCTTGTAGGCCATTTAGCATGTCAGCGAGTCAATAAAAATCTAATTTCACAGTTTGGTTACAAAGCAAAATAAAAGATGAGGGGAGCAGACATTAATACAATAATAACCTTTTGCTAATATCTGAAATAACTAGAGTATTATACTGTACGATCTTTTAAAGTACAAAATAAATTGTACATACAATGCGTAAAGAACTCTTATTCCAAAGTCCAACAGTGTGAGTGGACTAAAAGGTGACAGAGTAAAGACCTTTCTGTACTACCTTTGTTCTATGTGAAGCAGCCACCTGCTTTAACCCTTTCCCTCACATAAATGAATGTCTTTTTACGCATCTGCAAATAGTAGACCCAGATCAGACAGCTCCTAGAGGAGCCGTCTGATCAGGGTCTTCTCTATTTGCTAATGAAATTTGATAGATCTGTTTCTTTAGTTTCTATAATGGCTACAATGTTCCACCTTCCATTATAACTATTATGTCCATGTATATTCATTAGGTATTTGAATTTGGACTAAATATAGAACAGGGAAAGGGTTAATGGAACTTAATGCTTTATATCATAGATACACCTTTTGGCACCTAAATACATACATAGTAGACCTAAATCATATGATGTCTGATCAGGGTCTGCTCTGTTTGCTTATGAAATTATTATTACAAGGTAGACAGTTTCTGCCATGACCATTGTGTTCATATACATGTACCATTATCCCTCTCCTACCTATAAACTCTTTTCCATGCATTTACAAACAGAGCAGACCAGATCAGACAGCTCCTATAGGAGCAGTCTGATCAGGGCCTACTCTGTTTGCTTTTGACATCATCATGATATAGATCTGTTTTCATCAAAGCAAAACATTCCCTTGTAAACTTTACATTATAAAAATTCTGCTAATAAATATTCATGATGTCAGTTTTTCTTACATGAATATTGAACAGGGAAAGGGTTATAAAAACTCTGCTAATAAATATTCATAATGTCATAATTTCTTACATGAATATTCTTCAAGTAAAGGATTAAACAAGGTTCTACTGAATAAAGAACTACACATATAAAATACACTCTCAACATTCTAACTATGCAAATGGCTACATGATCTATTCTCTAACACCTCGATTACCCAAAGAATTCTGACAGACACATTTAGGCAAGTTGTGCAGATCCAGATCAAATTGCTCCCAAAGGAGCAGTTAGATCAGGGTCTACACTATTTGCTACTATGTCAGTCTAATTTAAAAACTTTTATATATTTACTGAAATGGTATAGTATATAAATTATGTGTTCATGTTGCATTATCATCATTTTGTTCGTCATTCAAAATCCTCTAGCAAACCAAAGCCTTTCATACTGAATACAGTGAATAGGCTCTATACTTATGCAAGAACAATTACTTGTATCCATTTTGCGCTTTTCATTTATCAGCACATGTACCGGTATATAGTGATCTCTGTAATATTTATTTCTCTACTTGATCGATAGACATTTTAATGCCTTTGCAAACAAATCAGACTCAGATCACATTGCTCCCATAGACGCTGCCTGAACAAGGTCTACTCTGTTTGCTTATGGAATAACATAGATCTGATTCTACAGATTCTACTATGGTAAAAAATACCCATGTTCATGTGTCATTATACAAATTAATCTAATTAATATTTGTGATGTCATTATTTCGTACATGAATATTCATGAGGTAAAGGGTGAACAGATGTCTGATTTTTCATGTACATAAATTATATCTTGATGTACATAAAGATAAGTTATCTAATTGTCTGTGAAAATTTTAATTACTATAGCAACTTAACTAGTGCCTGTACTGATACTGAGTATGAGTGTGTTTTTCTTTAAAATACTGTCAACGACGCCAATTAACCCTTTAAACATCGGAAACAAGTGTACTGGCATTGCAAAACAATGTGGACCCAGATCAGAGGGCTCCTAGAGGAGCCCTCTGATCAGGGTCTGCACTGTTTGTCATTCAAAATCTGAAGACAAATTCTAGCCTTTTCATACTGAAAGGACTCTATTGTTAAACAATGATAGACAATTCCACTTTGACAATTCATCATCCAGAGGGTTAAAGTTTGAAACAATAAGGAAGTGCTAATGATGGCAAGTTTGTAAATTGGAGTTGCCAATTTAGCACAGAAAAGAGCTGACCCAAGATAATTAGGATTCTAAATTTGACACCGAAACTGTGTTCCGTGATTGGCTTTGAAATTACTGAAGAACCAGGAAATTTGATCACAACACCTAGAAATCGGCTTGTTTTAATGAATGAGTTTCAAATGCAAGCATATTAAGCTGTGACAGGGTATTCTTACAATTCGGCAGCTGTACCACATAAAGTCAAGCTTTGCGGCCTTCAATACTAAACCTATGGCATTTGTATGCTAGGCAATCAATCATGTTTATTAATTTAGTATCAATTAGCCTCCAATTACCTCTGCAGTAGCAGTGGTTTTCAATTAACTAACCAATCAAAATGTTTAACAAGCTCCTGTGCGACTCAGGAAATATCACATTATTCCTGTTGAAAAATTCTACCCCAAAGAATTAATTTATCAAAACTACAAGTTGAACCAAGTTCTCTGTGTATTATATCAACAAAATTCTATAATTAAGTAAATACAACTCTAAAATGGATAAAAAGGCTAACAATTAGTGTTCCATTTGTGACGACGCTAATCTAATTATGTTATGAATGCAAACGGACCGCCTGATGGGAAAATCCACTTTCTTACATTTTTGTTACAGGAACTGAAAAGTGTTTTTAAATCAATGGACTGGTAAAATGTGCAACTTTTGTTCGTGACAAAAGGAGTTAGAAGGTGTAGTGACGGAGATCTCTACAACGTCAATATTGGCTGTCAATAGAGAAGTGCGAGAAGTCACCTGATAATACCAAACCTTGCCACTTTGCCCGGCCATTATTCACTGAATTGAACAGGTGGTGCTGGAGTTTTGCAATGTAATTCTATATTATCTCACACACCTATTCAACACAATAGGTCCATATATAGTTTATATACCTCTCAGACATTGTGCAAAATGCATTCTTTTCTTAATTTTTTATATATCCTTTCTTTATCATGTCTGAACAAAAGAATACCGAAACTCTTTTGCACGCTAGCGCGGCCAATGTGATAACCAAGCAGGAGAGTAGTTGTGAGTGAGTGAGTGAGTTCGGTTTTTACGGCACTGAAAAGGTCATAGAGCGCCGATGAGCGTAGTTGTATATGCACCGTGGCTATAGGGGTCCGAGGGCATATTAACCTAGGAAAATTTACAGTTGTGTAGTTTTGAAACCATTGTGATAAATAGAGCATTTGCTCCTATAGGAGCAAATTCTCTATCACAATGGTTTCAAAAGATGACTTTTACATAAGCATCAAAAGGCATCAGTGTAAGGGAATGGATTAAAGCTTACATGACAAGACAGAACGTTTTACCCTTCCCCTGTTCTATATTTATTCCAAAATTCAATACCTACTGAATATTTATGGGTAAAATAGTTATACAATATGGAAGGTGGAACATTGTAGCCATTTTAGAAAGTAAAGAAACAGATCTTTCATATTTCATGAGCAAACAGCAGACCGTGATCAGACAGATCCTATAGGAGCCATCTGATCTGGGTCTACTCTGTCTGCAAAAAGATGAAAAAATGTTTATATGAAGGAAAGGGTTAACAAAGTGACCCCCTTAGCTTTCATTTTTTGTTTTATTTCTGCCATAATAATGTTTTCACCTTTCAGAATGAAGAATGATGTTATGCATGTGCGTAAATGCGTAATGCTAGCTACGCCCCTATCAAGGCAAACAGCCTCGATCAAGAAGAGACACACAGTCAGATAGACACTCAGACAATTTTTTTGTGTGTAAAAAATAACTAAAATGGAAGAAAAAAAATATCATACAGAATTATAGCAGACAACAATTTTAGCAGACAACAGCCTAGTTCTTAGCCATTTTGTATAACTTTCCGATGTATTGCATCAGCACTCTGATAATTCATGTAACAAGTTTACTTCAAAACTTCGAAGGGAAAATGCCTATTTCTTTTAAATTAGAATTTATTGACCTTTTTTTAGTTAACCCTTTCTTCCATGAATATACATGTAAGGAATAACGATGTCAAGAATATTGCTGGCCATGGCAGAAACTGTAGAATTATATCTATATCATATCATAAGTAAACAGAGCAGACTCTGATCAGATGGCTCCAACAGGAGCTATCTGATTATCTGATCAGGGTCTACTCTGTTTGCAAAGGTGTAGAAAGACATACTTCTGGAGTAAAGATTTAATGCCTTTGCAGACAGGGAAGACTCAGATCAGCCAGCTCTTGTAGCAGCTGTTTGATCAGGGTCTGACTTGTTTGCTTATGAAATGATATACATGTAGAAGATGATTTGACTGTTATTATTATAAATAGTGAGATGAAACCCCAAAGCGGAGTATGTTCTGACAATTTCAAAGAAGGATGAAACTAGTTTAAGAGATCCTAGTCCAGGTTCCAGAGTGCCATGTGTTTTTTTATTGGCCTGTTTTTCATAAGTACAAAATTATGCCCAAACATTCTTAAATAGACTAAATAACAATTCCTCACAGGTCCAAAACTATATACCCTGTGCAACTTCGTTGCGTGGGGTATACTTATATTTAAGTCTGCCTCAACAAATATTTTCAGGGCTAAAACTTCATGACTCAATCTGGAGCTCTCCACCAGGTGGAAGTTTCATAGTATTGAGGGAGAAGGTTTGGTCCTGATATTGTTACTCCCTATTATGTTCTTTATATTAAACATGAGCCCTGACCTTTTCTTTTTCAAGTGCCATTATAAATAGTAAGTTATTTAATATTCATACATACATTATTTCTAACATGAAAATTCATGGAGTAAAGGGTTACATACCTGGGAATTAATTATACAGAATATATATATTAACCCTTTCCTCCATAAGTACGCCTTTCTACGCCTCTGTAAAAGTCACCTGTTGAAACCATCGTGATAAATAGAGCATTTGCTCCTATAGGAGCAAATGCTCTATTTATCACAATGGTTTCAAACTACAAAATTCTAAAAAAAAATCCTTTTCTCTAATTAATGCCCCTTTTCGGTAGATTTATTCAAAGAGGTTGGGTCTAAAAATAGCCTATGGAGGAAAGGGTTAAGTTATATAACAAATGAACAGATAACGGTTCACCTGCACCATTTTGATCACTAAATTTAGTAAATTAAAATGACATAGCAGTAAATAGGAGAACTTTGATCAGGGTCTACACTGTTTGCCATATCTTTCACTAAATCAAAATGACATAGCAGTAAATAGGAGCAGTTTGATCAGGGTCTACACTATTTGCCATATCTGTCCAGCTCCTAAAACATTGGGTAATTACAGAGCAACAGATAAAGGTACATACAGTATAACCTCTCTATAATGGCCACTAATTTACATCAAGTATTTTGTGTTAAAGGCAGGTGGTTGCTTAACCCATTCCCACTTAGGTTATTTTTAGACCTAACCTTTTTGATTAAATCTACCAAAAAGGAGCATTAACTAGAGAAAAGGAATTTTTCAGAATTGTGTAGTTTTGAAACCATTGTGATAAATAGAGCATTTGCTCCTGGGGAGCAAATGCTCTATTTATCACAATGGTTTCATAAAGTGACTTTTACAGAAGCGTCAAAAGGCGTCAATATGCAGGAATGGGTTAAAGCAAGGTGAAAGTAAAACAGAACACTCCTATAGGAACGTTGTGTTTTACTTTCACCTTGCTTTAAGCAGCCACCTGCCCTAATATACCAACTTAAAAATTAACACAGTTTAGTAATCATTATAGAGAGGTTTTATTGTATTCCAATTTCTCCACCAAACTTTGTTTCGACCTCTCATTAGAATCATCTCTTCAAGACAATTCTAAACAGTAGTCACAACATGGGGTTAAGTGGAGAAAAATGGAGCTATTCTTGAAAATGTTTTAACCCTTTACTCCATAAATATGCCTTTCTACGCCTTTGCAAACAGAATAGATCCAGATCAGACCGCTCCTATAGGAGCGGTCTGATCATGGTCTGCTCTGTTTGCTTGTGATACAATACAGATACAAGTATACAGTTTCCGCCATCGCCAAAAAATCCTGTGTCCATGCGCTAATTTAACCCTTTTCTCCATAAATACGCCTTTCTTCGCCCCTGTAATAATCACTTCTTGAAACCATTGTAATAAATGGAGCATTTGCTCCTATAGGAGCAAATGCTCTATTTATCACAATGGTTTCAAACTACAAAATTCTAAAATTTTACATTTCTCTAGTAAATGCTCCTTTTGGGTAAGATTCATTCAAAGAGATTGAGTCTAAAAATAGCCTATGGAGGAAAGGGTTAAGAAATTTATCTACTTAATATTCATGATGTCATTATTTCTTACATGAATATTCATGAAGGAAAGGGTTAATTTACACATCATATCTAATTTGGGTAGTCAGAACAGCACAAACCCTGATCATATGCCACATTCGAATACGGCTGACAATCCAGGTCTTCACTGGTACAATGTGCCGGTACGTACCTTTCTGCCTAATAATGACTTCTAGCATGCAGCCATTTCGATTATTCAGATTTTTTTATAATAACATACAAAGCTAATCCAAAAATCTCATGCGCTCCACACTCAAGAGCGTTTGCGACAGTTGCAACAAGGGGTAAACATCTTTATTTTAACAAAGGACAATTTCTTCCAATAAAACTAACTCCTACATGTACTATGTTAACTATCTCTTATCTGCAATAAAAAACATCATTTGCTTAAATTTTCAAATTTTCAATTCTTTTCAAAAATACAATTTATAGAATGTCAAATCTTATATTAATCTTATTATCCCTTCCCTTCATACAAACGGCTTGAAAATTACAAATAGAGTAGACCCTGATCAGATCTGATCAGGGGCTGCTCTGTATGAAAATATATTAGATCTGACTCCATTGTTTCTACAAATACCAAAATTTCATATGTACATACATACATAATTATGTATGCCATTAAAACAATTCAGCATGGGTTTAACAAAAATGATTATAGAGTAAAACCTCACTTTAACGGCCAATAAATTGTGTCAGTTAGTTGGTATTTAGGGCAGGTGGCTGCTTAAAGCAAGGTGGAAGTAAAACAGAATGCTCCTATATAGGAGCATTCTGTTTTACTTTCACCTTGCTTTAAGCAGCCAACTGCTTTTAACAAAACATACTTGATGTAATTTAGTGGCCGTTATAGAGAGGTTTTACTGAAGTGTCAGAACATTCAGATTCATATAAAACCATCAGTTTACTCATAAACTCAAATGGCTCCAATATGTAAGCAGTCATGACAAATTCAAACAAATAGCATGGTACGAGTTACCCTTCCAATACTAGTGGTTACTAACTTTTGTCTGCAAAAACTGTCATCAGCTACAATTTTTAAATTACAAAATTTCTTCTATTTCTTTCTAAAACACAGTGTCCGAGCATCACAGCTTGGAGCCTGATGAGGTTCCCAGTTACTTTGTTTCTCATTTGGATCCAAACTATTTGCAAAGGTCATCACAAATTGCTCCATATTGTTGAAAGGATTACCCGGGTATGTCAACAAAAAATTGACAATGTCAATAATGTTAAAAAATGAAAAAAGTTCAAACAACTATACTTGCTTCATACATCTGATACTGTCATCCACTGAAAAAAACAACTCCTGCCTAAAATCTCAAACGTTGATAATTTTCGCATAATTATCTCTTAGTACTTTTAAATTTAAAAATAAAATATGTATGGTCCATATGAGATGCCAGGCTATTCTATGCCTGATCAGGTTGATCTAGATAAAAACTATAAAGCATGATAAATTCGCTCACAGAGATCGTATGCTTTAACCCTTACAGTGCTGGACACGAGTCACTAATGTCCTTTGCAAATAGTGTAGACCCAGATGAGAGGGCTCCTAGAGGAGCCCTCTCATCATCAGGGTCTGCACTGTTTGTCAAGTTACAATTTTCTTTAGAACATTCTCTAAATATTCACCAAAAGTTTGACCTGTTTGAAATTTGGAATAGTCCATTCAAAAATTCAGCATTGTAAAGGTTAAAAGAGTCATCTAAACTATGTAAATAAATTTAATATTAAAGTACAATGTAACTGTCTTTTAACCCTTTACCTGATAGAGACACCTCTGCAAACAGATAGGACCCAGATAAGACAGCTCCTGTGGGAGCCATCTGCAGAGCAACAGATAAATGTGCGTACTGAAGTACTAAAATCGTTATTTCTCCACCAAAGCCTATGTTGTGACCACTCTTTAGAATCGTCTCGAAGAGACGATTCTATATAGAGTGGTCACAACATAGGCTTTGGTGGAGAAATAAAGAACTTATTCTTGAAAATGTTTTATATTTATACGCATCTTATCTGAAGCTCTGCATCTGATTAAGGTTTACTCTGTTTGCTTATGAGATAATATAGTTTCTGCCATGGTAAAACATCCTGTGTTCGGATGGCATTATAAAAA
Organism: Azorinus chamasolen; assembly: GCA_963576725.1. Lineage (NCBI taxonomy): Eukaryota > Metazoa > Mollusca > Bivalvia > Cardiida > Solecurtidae > Azorinus > Azorinus chamasolen. Next base: position 67,833,270 of record OY755243.1, read on the forward strand.
TATACTAAATATTCAATTTCATGATGTCATTATTTCTTACATGAATATTCATCCGGTAGAGGGTTAAAAAAAATAAATCTGAAATATCCTTAACCCTTCCCCTCACATAAATGCCTTTTCACACATCTGCAAACAGAGCAGACCCAGATCAGATGGGTCCTACAGGAGCCATTTGATCAGGGTCTGCTCCTGTTTGCTAATGGAATTTAATAGATCTGTTTCTTTAGTTTCTAAAATGGTTACAATGTTCCACCCTCCATATTTCATTATAACTATTTTGTACACGAATATTATTATCATTATTATTATTATACCACATTTATATAGCGCTCTTTTCACACAGGATATGTGTTGGTATTGAAATTTATAAGAGTTATAATTTAAATCCTATAAGAGTCGTCTGATCTGGATCTACTCTGTTTGCAAAGAAGTAGAAAGGCGTATTTATGCAGTAAATGGTTAATAATCAATTTTTTTTCTTGCCAGTGGCAAATTAATGATTAATAAACTCTACAAACAGTACGGTTCCAGATGCAGCATCAAGAGGTCTTAGTAATGAAAAGGTTGAATGAAATAGGTTTAGTCAACTGGTGACCTTTTTTTTTCCAATGAAAATGTACCAGGAAAGTTGCTATGATCAGTTTGTTGATCATGTATATAAATGATAGGAGCCATATGATCAGGGTCTGCTCTGTTTGCTTATGAAATTCTAATAGATCTTACTCTACAGTTTCTACTAATTCCATAAAATATTGTGTACGTATACCATCTTAAACATCCTGTTAATAAATATTCATGATGTCATTACTTCTTACATGAATATTGAACAGGGAATGGTTAAATAGCAATTGCTATACAGTAAAACCCCTCTAAACCGGACGTTAAGTTTGGTATAAATATCGGTCTTGGAGACAGGTGGCAGCTTCATGCAGGGTGAAAGTCATGCAGAAAGCTCCTAGAGGAGCTTTCTGCATGACTTTCACCCTGCATGAAGCAGCCACCTGCCTAAAAGTATCTCAAATCTTCTCTACTAGAATTCCGGTTTAGAGGGGTTCTACTGTAGTACATTTGTATACCCAACCAATGACAATCATGTTGCTTACTGCAAGACAATATTTCATTCTACAGCACATAAAGGATTATAGTTACTCTACCATCACTACTTATTTATAATAGAAGAGCTATAAAACTCTTAACCACAATAAATTTTGATCAATTTCAACCATTACCAATTAAGGCTTATTCAAATAAGATTTGAGGGGATATATTTCATTAAAAATCCACAAATAACAAGGTCCAACAATTCACGAGACTTTATACACAACACTTTCTTTGATAACTTTTTTCTTGAAATGTCATTTTCAAGATTTGTACTTAACAAAATGCAGAGCTACAGATAACGATGCGTGTTCATATACTAAAATCGTCATTTCTCCACCAAACCCTATACTGTGACCACTCTTTAGAATCGTCTCAAAGAGACGTATAGGGTTTAGTGGAGAAATAAAGGAGCTATGCTTGAAAATGTTTAAATTTACGCATCTTATCTGGAGCTCTGAAACTGTTCAAAAAGTTGTTGAGTTTGCAGGCACCTTTTCCAAGTCTTTGATTTCAAGAATCATACTTAGATCTCATCAATTCAAATTTCTTCAAACTATTAAATGACAAGGTCTGTTTTAAATTTTATTGGAGGTTAAACTGTTATACATGTACATTGTATGAATCCCAACTAGTGTACTTTAGGCTAACCCTATACTCCAAAGATACCTCATGAATATTCATGTATCAAATAATGACATCATCAATTAGATGAAATTTATGAAGGCATATGAACACAAGATATTTTAGCCATGGCAAAAACTACATGTATAATATTTCATAAGCCAGCAGAGAAGACTCAGACGATTCATACAGGAGCTGTCTGATCTGGGTCTACTCTGTAAAGTGATAAAAGGCGTCTCTATAAAGTAAAGGGTTCAGAAGATTTTTCTCTTTAACCCTTTACTCCATAAATATGCCTTTCTACACCTTTGCAAACAGAGTAGACCCGGATAAGACGGCTCCTATAGGAGCTGTCTGATCAGGATCTGCTCTGTTTGCTTAATATATTATATAGATCTGATTCTACAGTTTCTGCTCCGGTACAAATTTCATGTGTTAATATGCCATTTTAAAGAATAACCCAATTAATATTCATGACATCATTAATGTCTTACATGAATATTCATGGAGTAAAGGGTTAAAACACAATCCTTATTGTTCAATCGTTTGGATCCTGATGGAACTCCGTATCATCTCATTTTGATTCAAACAAAGTTGAGCACGTTATCACTTATCACTGCTAGTGTTCAGCATACAGGTCATTGTTCACTTTGACCCTTTACTCCATGAATATTTATGAAAGAAATGATGACATCATGAATATTAATTAGATTATTTTTTACAACGGCATATAAATATATGGATTTTTTTTCAAAGCTGAAACTGGAGAATCAGATCTATATCATTCCATAAGAAAACAGAGCAGACCCTGATCAGACAGCTCCTATAAGAACCGTCTGATATGGGTCTACTCTGTATGCAAAGGCATAGAAAGGTGTATTTATGGAGTAAAAGGTTAATCTTTTCAACACTGAATTTTCAAATGGACTATTCGAAAATTCAAACGGGTTAAGCTTACCGTGAATATTCGGGATTTTTCAAAAAAGAAAAGTCATAGTGTAGACCCAGACTCCAAGGAGCCTTCTCATCTGGGTTTATACTGTTTGCAACAGAGATTAGTGACTCATATCCCACACTGAAAAGTTTAACCCTTTCCCCCATAAATTTTCTCAAGTTAATGCTCCTTTTCGGTAGATTTATTCAAAGAGGTTGGATCTAAAAATAGCATATGGAGGAATGGGTTAACTCTTTGCATGCTAATTTCTCGAAAACCATGTTCCGAGTGTCAAACAGGTTGGATGCTGCTTCTGTGTAACTCAACATCTTATCTGGATCCAAAAGTGTTTGCATTTGTTACTACTATGAAATGTGTTAATTGTTAAAAATATTCCTTAACAATTGTATTTATAAATTATTTCAATTACCGTACATGTAACAGGAAATAATCCTTTTCTTTTGATACAAATCAAAATTGAAAAAGGAAAATTTCTAACCAGTTTTATTTATAAAGCTTGTAAGTCGTAATTAACTTTTTGAACCCAGGTGATCAATTTGTGATTACCAATGCAAAATGCTTTAAGCCTTTCCCTCATACAAACATGTTTTTTCACGCATTTGCAAACAGAGTAGACCCAGATCACACGGCTCCTAGAGGAGCCGTCTGATCAGGGTCTGCTCTGTTTGCTAATAGAATTTGATAAATCTGTTTCTTTGCTTTCTAAAATGTCTGCAATGTTCCATATTTCTTTATAACTGTTTTGTTAATTAATATTCAGTAGGTATTGAAATTTGGACTAAACTTAGAACAGGGAAAAGGTTAATCAGGAAGAGGATCAAAACTGTTTGCAACTCTGATTGCATTTGTGAAAATGGAAGAGAAATTACATGAAGAATATCGGTATTAAACTCTTTATCTCATGATCAACCCTTTCGCTCGTATAAACGCCTTTTCATGCATTTGCAAACAGAGTAGACCCAGATCAGACGGCTCCAACAGGAGCCATCTGATTAAGTTATAGGAGCTGTCTGATCTGGGTCTGCTCTGTTTGCTAATGGAATTGGATAGATCTGTTTCTTTAGTATTTAAAATGGTTGCAATGTTCCACCTTCTATATAACATAACTATTTTGTCCATGAATATTCAGTAGGTATTGAAATTTAGAAAAAAATATAGAACAGGGAAAGGGTTATTCAAGTAAGAAATAATGTCTACATGAATATTAAATAACTGAATTTTTATATTGTGAACAGGGATTTTACATAATATAGCAAAAACTGTAGAATCAGATCTATAACAGCCTGATCAGACAGCTCCTATATTATTTCATAAGCAAACAGAGCAGAGCCTGATCAGACAGCTCCTACAAGAGCCGACTGGTTCTACTCTATTAGCAAAAGCGTTAAAAAGTGTCTCTATGAAGTAAAGAATGAAATCAAACATTTATTTCAGGCTAATATTTCTTAGTGCAATGTGCAAACAAGAGATTTGCTTTAATATACCCTTTTCCTTATGAATAATTATGTAATGATGTATCATTCATTATCAATCATTTTTCATAAACATTTTTCATTAACCCTTTCCCTGTTCTATGTATATTACAAATTTCAATACCTACTGAATATTTATGGACAAAATATTTATAGTGAAATTTTAGAAAGTATAGAAACAGATTTATCAAAATCCATTAGCAAACAGAGCAGACCCTGATCAGATGGCTCCTATAGGAGCCGTCTGATCTGGGTCTACTCTGTTTGCAGATGCGTGAAAACATGTTTATATGTGGGAAAGAGTAACTAATTTTTTTTAAAACTGTAATGTGTATTTATGGAATAAAGGTTTACTTTGTAGGGGCATGAGTAGTATTGCACTTTTAATAACTGCTCATGAACAGACTCAATAAAACCGAGTCTGAAATTTTCTTTTGCATAGCTGCTTTTGATTTCAAAGGATCTCTGACTTTCAAAATTTATGTTCTTCACAACAGAAGGTGTTAAGTGTCTGTGTAGTGGACGTAAAAAGTATCACTGTACTTCATTCTCAGTGTTGTTATATTTTCCAGTCCTTTTGGATCATTGGTTTCGATGTTGTTAGGTATGAAAATTGAATATTGCTTCAGCTGGTTCTAGGGGGCGTGAGTAGTATTGCACTTTTAATAACTGCTCATAAATAGACTCAATAAAACGAGTCTGCAATTTTCTCCTTTTGCATTGCTGCTTTTGCTTTCGAAGGATCTCCTACTTTCAGAATTTATTAAAAGAATCCTGAGAATTAATATGAATATTTCATCCATTATCTCATTTTTTTTCAGTGAACTTCTGCTGAAAAATATTTTAAAAATGTTTTAAACTAAACTTTAACTCTTTATCTGATAAATAATCATGTAAGACATAATGACTGGATATTAATCAGCTGAATTTTCATAATGGTATATGTTGGTCTTGGCAGAAACTGTACATGTAAGAATCAGACCTATATTATTTCTTAACCCTTTCCCTGTTCTGTATTTAGGCCAACTTTCAGTAACAAAATAGTTATCAATAAATATGGAAGGTGTTACATTATAGACATTTTAGAAAGCAAAGAAACATATCTATCAAGTTCTATTAGCAAACAGAGCAGACCCTGATCAGACGGCTCCTCTAGGAGCTGTCTGATCTGGGTCTACTCTGTTTGCAAATGCAAATGCGTGAAAACACATTTATATCAGGGAAAGGGTTAAGCAAACAGCAGACTTTGAGCAGACGGCTCCTGCAAAGGCATTAAAATGTGTATATGAGGTAAAAGGGTAACCCTTTCCTTCATATGAACACATTTTCAAACCTTTGATCAGTGTAGACCCAGTAGGGTCTCCATAATATCTGTCTGATCTGGGTCTGCTCTGCTTGCCTGGGGAATTATATAACTATGATTCTACAGTTGCTGTCACAGCCAAAAAATCCTGTATTTATTAACCATCAGATTTATCTAATAAATATTCATGATGTCATTATTTCTTACATAAATATTCATAAGGGAAGGGGTTAAACAATATGATTTCAATCAACTTAGAAACCTGTTGTATGTTTACTGTTCCAAGACCAAGCTCCGAGGTTATAACACTTTTGCTTGAGTCTGAGATTATTCTCAAGCATCTGATTGGTCAGATTCTGAGCTTGCTCAGAATCTGACCAATCAGATACTTGAGAATGATCTCAGACTCAGACTGAGAAGTTTTATAACCTTGGGACCAGGATACTGTCATACTTACTTCTTAATGAGCGTCCCTCAGAATCAGGAGTTCCCCTATCACCTTCACCGACGTCCGAATGTGTTTCTGAGTTTGTGTCATAGTTGACAGAACTAAGACTTGAAGGTCTATCGTCCCTCATAGATAAATCTTTACAATCAGAGTCATTACGATATTCATCTGCATCATGGGAAGACTTTTGTGTCAAATCCTCTGGTTTGGGACGCTTTGCAGGTGAAAATGCTGAATGATATAGCTCACTATTGTCAGACACCGGGCGAAATGCACTGCTGCCAGGGTTCATAATTCTTACACCAGAATGTGCAGCCCTGTCTGAGGAAGGACGGACAAACGGGTGAACAGGTGCATAAATTGGTGGAGGAAAATGTTCTCCAGGTCTGTACATGGTATAATTAGCATTACTAATTGGAGTTGTTTCCTTTTCATGGCCGCTAAACCTTGAAGTTCCAGGTACCCGTGCACCTTCATGATTCTCTGCTGTTGATGCAAGTACCATCAATGCTGGACTACCCAACGGGTTGGGAATAAAAGAGGAACTGTCCATCCCAGCTGGAAATGGTTGGTGAGCAGCTGGGGGTGAAAGAAATGGTTTAGGCCAAAAGTTAAACCGAAACATAGCTAAATCATGAAAGTTCTGCATTTCTAAATTTCTAAACCGTTCACTGTCTAATAAACTATCCATTAAACTTCACAGCAACAACAAAGTTTACAAAGGAAATAACCATCCTCCAATTTCATTATGATTCAGAAAACACACACTTTCTGTATTCCATTGAAAACTGAATTAAATAATCAAGGACAATATTGTACAGACAGTATTCCTATTCTGACACAAAATTTGCAATTATGGTTTAAGAATAATTGTATTCTTGACTAAGGTATCTGGCTTGAATAGCAACTGAAGATAACCCAACCCACTACCATCCTGACAGGCCCACCTGGGAGGTATAAGCCCCGCCCACAAAGAATGCGCCCGAACGATGACTTGCCATATAAGGCACTGCTAATGACGTTTTTGTTGGAAGTATTCAATAACACAATAGCTGATACGACAAATAACGAAGGTGATATCTACGTTAGATACACATTTATTAACGCCAATAAAGCAAAAGAAACGTTACGAAAATTGTTTTTCGTTTGATTGACAGCTTTCTCTATTCCGGAAGCTTTCGAATTTGAGCATGTAAACAAATCGACTAGCGATCACAAGCGGAGTTACCGCTAACAATATGAGGTTTTTAGCCACTGCAATCGGCTTTATCAGGCACTATCAAACAAAAATACGCTTGCGGTTACTGAGATAAAGAGTTTAAAAACCTGGAACTGTTACATATTCGGCTCTAAATTTGAGGATGGTTGTCTTTGGAAATGGATAAAATTCACTATACCTGCTGAGATACTTCCAAACTCCGGGGGTGACACGCAGCCTCGTTTTCAGTTGGGAAACCCCGTTCAGAAGAACTGTGGGTATAGAGGTATTTTCCCGTCTATTTATAGACGTTCGATTCAATATGTCGTCGGCATTTTTTATTCTCAATTTAATCGCCGAAAAAAATATTGAGAGCGCCACGTCTCGGTTTACATTTGCCATTTGCACGACAAATGATCTGTCTCCAAACTGTATGACAAATCACCCAGGTATATCTAGTTTGAATAAAGCAAGGGGTCTATCGACTTTATCAAAGGGAGATAATTAGGTGGAAAGAGAAAGAAAATTTTATAAACCATAAAGTAATTTCATGTAGGCTTAATCAATAGCCTATAGAATACAATTAATGAGCATTAACATATAAATTCAATAGTAGCCTACAATGCACTCTACTCAATTGTTGCTAACCATTTATTTGAAAAGTAATATTGTAGGTGTGGCTCCACTCATAAATTATTTGATTCTCGTATTAGATTATAAACTAAATAAAAGAAGTGCAATGTCTAACAGTGAAGAACCAGGTCTATATAACACGTAAGCAAACCAAGTTGACCCTGGTCTGATACCCCCACCAAGAACTATCTTATCTTGATCTGCTCTGGTTGGAAACGAGTAAGATGATGGAATTATTAAGTTTGACAAGTTTATTCAAATATGACTAAATTATATACATGTACGGCATATATACATTCTCACATGTACAGAATGTAGGCTGTATCACGTATACAGATCCTGACCAATTTAGACTTTTGATCCAGTCGAGAGTTCATCAAATTTATTAGATTACTTTTTACAAGTTTTGATAATATTGGTATTTGTAAATACATGTACAGTAAAGCGATCATTAAAATAAGTATAAATCTTGGTCTATAGTACAGGTGGTTACTTAAATACAGGTCGAAAGAAGTGCAGAAAGCTCCCGCGGGAGCCTTTTTGCATTATTTTCCGTCTGTATTTATTTTTAACCCATTCCCTCATATAAACATGTTTTCACGTATATGCAAACAGAGTAAACCCAGAACAGACGGTCCCTATAGGAGCCGTCTGTTCAGGGTCTGCTCTGTTTGCTAATGGAATTTGATAGATCTGTTTCTTGCATTTCATTATAACTGTTTTGTCCATGAAAGGGTTAATACAGGTCGAAAGTAATGCAGGAGCTTTTTGAATTACTTTCCGTCTTTATTTTTGAAGTGTTTAATGTCCAGACAATAAATGGTAGCTTCAGAAATATTCTATTGCATGTAAAAATATTTATCATGAAACAATAAACGTTTCTTTCAAGGCATAAGCTTGTTTTCCGCAACATTTGCAGGTTTGCAAGGTGTCGAGAATTTTTCAAAATGTGTAATGTTATTGTTGTCCTGCATTAACCCGATAACTCATGAATACTCATGTGAGAAATACACGTATGCATATCAATTAACCTAATTTTTATAGTTGCATATGAAAATGGCATTTTTGGTCCTGGCAGACACTGTTGAATCAGATCCTTATCATTTCATAAGCAAACAGAACAGACCCTGATCAGACGACTCCTACAGGAGTTGTCTGATCTGAGTCTACTCTGTTTGCAAAGTTGTATCTATGATATAAAGAGTTAGGTCTACATATCTATCTTTCTTTGATTCTACAGTCTCTGCCATGACCGTGTATCTTTTCGTCCGTAATGTCAAATCCGCTAATCAATATTCATAGTCATTAGCTGTTACATGAATATTCATTAGATAAAGGGTTAACAAGTGCTGGTATATGTACATGATTGTGCTAGGTTCACACCAGTCTGTCATGCAGATATCTACCAGCTTTTATTTGAGCGAATATTTAACCCTACCATTTTATAGTAGAATCTATCTTAAGCGACCATTAGAAAGAGATATAATTATGGGTATGTAAGGCATTTGTTAGTTTAATGCGGGTCAAAAGTAGTGCTGAAAGGTCCTGTAGGCGCTTTCTGCATTACTTTTGCCCTGCATTAAGCAACCACGCGTCTCCAATAAGGTCGCTTAACCCTTTCCCTGTTCTATGTTTATTCCAAATTCAATACCCATTGACTATTCATGGACAAAATAGTTATAATGAAACATGGAAGGTGGAACAATATAGCCATTTTAGAAAGTAAAAAAACATATTTATCAAATTCCACCTGCAAACAGAGCAGATCCTGATCAGACGGCTCCTCTAGGAGCCGTCTGATCTGGGTTTACTCTGTTTGCAAATGAGGGAAAACACGTTTGTATGAGGGAAAGGGTTAAGACAGGTTCTACTGTACTTGATCAATACTCATGTAAGAAATCATAACTATGAATACCAATTTGCTCCATTTTTATAATGGCATATTTAACGAGGAATTGTTTGGCCATAGCAGAAACTGTATAATCAGATCTATATTATATCATGAGCAAACAGAACAGACCCTGATGAGACGATTCCTATACATGCGTCTTCTGATCTGGGTCTTCTCTTCTCTGCATAGAAAAGTGTATTTATAGAGTAAAGGATTAACCGACGAATGGCATATAGGACGGTAAACAAATTTACAACTGCAAATATATTTGTCAGCTTGAAAAACGGTTACGTGCAAAGGTTGTGACAAGTTCGTCCGCAACATGCTTAAAGGTTTCTATAATTTCCTGCATTTTTTAAAAAGCGAAAGAAAACAGTGCCGCTGAATATACAAAACAATTGTTTTTATCATTAAAGCAAGTTTAACCGTTTCCTTGCTCTATGTTTTTTCCAAATTTCAATACCTACTGAATATTCATGGACAAAATAGTAATAATGAAATATGGAAGGTGGAATATTGTAGCCATTTTAGAAAGTGAAGAAACAGACCTATTCAAATTCCATTAGCAAACAAAGCAGACCCTGATCAGACGGCTCCTATAGGAGACGTTTGATCTTGGTCTACTCTGTTTGCAAATGTGCGAAAACACGTTTATACAAAGGAAATGATTAAGCAAGTTTAACAGGAATTGGGGAAAAAAGTTACAGTTAAAATAATACTTTTTAATGTTTTTATTCAACATGATAATTTTGTTACAGGTGGGAATTAGACTTTGTTATTTTTGTTTTGTTTTGTAATTGTGTTTTAATTCGTTAAAAATTCAATTCGTTTTAACGTTTTAGACCAAACACGCTGTTTTATGAAGTATGTAAAATGATGATAGGTATTCAATATCTGACAAAACACTTAAGAAATTCAAAAATTCTCCTGTTTCAACGCTCCAAAATACTAAACCTCCTTCACTCTGCTTGCAAAATATGAATCGTAACATTTGGTACGCGTGTTTGGTTCCGGAAAACCAAAAACAGTTGGTTCACATGAGCGCAAAATAGGAACCACAGTAAAAGCCCTCAAGTGCAGATTCGGAGGTTATAAAACTTTATTACTCTTGTTTAGGTTCATTCTCAAGCATCTGATTGGTCAAATTTTGCGTATTTAAAACTGCAAAATAAAACCCAAAATGCAATGTTATGAAAAGTCAACGTTCATTCTTCAATATCTTTACTTCTAAAGGGGGGGGGGGGGGGTATTCGTGAGAATTGATTCCTGGGACCTTAACATATATATTATATACATGTATATGTTTTACAATGTAGTGTATAATGTACAATAGAAACTGCCAATAATGACCACTAGATGAATATAAGAGCAGGTGGTTGCTTAATGTTGGACAAAAATAATGCAGAAAGCTCCTAGAAGAGCTTTCTTTATAACTTTCGTCCTACATTACCACATGTCATTAACCATTTTCCTGTTCAATATTATGTAACAACAAATAAATGTAATGAATAGTTACTAGCTGAATGTTTATAATGGAAATGAACACAGACGTGTTCTACCTGACAGAAATGGTAAACTCAGATGTATATTTTTTATTGCAGTAAAACCTCTCTATAACGGCCACTAAATTGTGTTAATTAGTTGGTATTTAGGGCAAGTGGTTGCTAAAAGCAAGGTGAAAGTAAAACAGAACGCTCCCGTAGGAGCGTTCTGTTTTACTTTCACCTTGCTTTAAACAGCCACCTGCCTTTAACACAAAATACTTGGTGTAATTTAGGGGCCGTTAAAGAGAGGTTTACTGTACTATAAAAGCAAAAAGGGCAGACTCTGGACAGGCTCCGTCTGATCTGGGTCTTCTCTCTTTGCGGATGGCTTTTATATGAAGAAGAAAGGTTAAACTCCCAAATACGGCTTATTTTGGTAGGTCGCTGTAGACTGGTGTTACTGTATCTAGTACAGTCTACAGTGTTCTCATATGGGATTATACACAACAGTCACTTGTAATTATGATATGGATGAGGACGTATTTATACAAATCTAATTAATCCTTTATTGTTGAATATACACGGAAGAAATAACAAGCATGTGAATATCAATTATGAGAATTTCAAAATGGTAATGAACAAGAGAACTTTTGGCCACGGCAGAAACTGCAGAATCATATCTATATCATTTCATAGGCAAGCAGAGCAGACCCTGATCAGATGGCCCCTACAGCAGGAGCCTACTCTGTTTGCAAGTGCATTAAAAAGCGTCTCTTTACATTTCCCTGTACATGTATTGGTTGTGTAACCCTTTACCCCATAGATACGCCTTTTAACGCCTTTGCAAATTGAATTGACCCAGACTAAATGGATGTCTTACCACTAGATCGAAAAAGACTCTATAGTTCTATTACATAACTCATATCATATAGAACTATACCATATAATAGGTGTTATATAAACTTATATAGACTATATCGAGGGCTTGGTGTAAAACTATTGTAACTCCTTCACAAAGTGAAGGAGTTACAATAGTTTTGCACCAACCATCGATATAGTCTTTTTCGATCTAGTGCCAGTGCGTCTGACCAGGGTTTGCTCAGGTTGATAGTGGGAGTATACAGATATGATTCTACAGTTTCTGCCAGGGCCAACACATGCTATTATAAAAAGTATTTATACATATGTGAAGTACGTATTTTCTTACATGAATAATGATAGGGTAAAGGGTTAACACATTAATGCCACGTTAAACATCTACTTCATCTGATTGACTTTGAATCTCCTCTCTCCTGTATTGTATGTAAAAGTAACTTTGTCTGCGAGTTTGGTTGTTGTGCATTCTTGGGTTCACTTCTGGGCTAATGCGTCCAAAACTACTGACAGATTCTGTGCTACTTCCGGCAGTCTCTGCTTGACCTTCATCAGAACCCAGGTCAATATCAGAAACATTGCTGTTTCGTGACCAATGACGAGTGTTTGAACCTTCATATTCACTTTCGGTTCCGGAATAGCTATCTTCTATAGCGGATGAGGCGGTTGATCTGCTATGGTTACCTCTGGCGTGACCTTGAGAACGGTCAAGGTCACTGCGGTCGTGCTGCCTGCTGTATTGACTAGAAATACTCGAGTGGCGGGAGCTAGTGCTAGATGGCCGAAACGAGGAAAACCTTTTTCGATTGTGAAAGTTGTACGTCACACGCGGTAATGAATAAGATAGATTAAAACCATCGAGGGACGGGGTCAGATGATGTGTTTGTTTCATGTGAACCATCACGTTCAAAAGCTGGTTCGACCTCACAACATCCTCCTTGATACTGCTTGCTTCACGGTCCATTTTGGAAATATCGGATCTCATTTTCTGCAACATTGTCACGAGTTCCTCCTGTCTTCTTACAAGGTCTTTTGCAGTTTTTGCCCTGGTCTTCACATGTGGTACATGTTTCCGAACCACCTCCGTTTCATAGCAGCTGCCATCTGCCTCGGAATCAAACACGTTGTCCGACATTATTTCATCTGAAAGGTAAATATCCCATTCTGTATTCTATAGACAAAATATATATTCCATGTACAGCAACCACCAAAATACACACTAGCATACTGAAATACGATGAATGATAATATTTAAACTGTTTGTCATATCTATATTATATCATAAGCAAACGGAGCAGACTCTGGTCAGATGGCTCTTACAGTGGCCATCTGATCTGGGTCTACTCTGTTTGCAAAGGCGTAGAAAGGTGTATCTATTGAGTAAAGTATTAACAGACCAGACAAGGTACATGTATATTTGAACTATTATTATTCGTTTGCACCATAAGTATTCATGTAAATTATAATTACATCATGAATATTGATTAGATTAATTTTAAAAATGGCAAATGTACATTGGATTTTGTTTTGCCGTGGTACTTATCTATATTATTCCACAAGCAAACAGAGACTGACAAATAGTGTAGATCTTTCAGGGACCGTTCGATCTGGGTCTGCATTATTTGTATACATGTATGTCTGTCTGTCCGAATATTTAGGATAATTAGGGTAATTAACCCTTTCGGTGCCAAATTTCTATTTGTCGTCTGCAAACCTTTTTTGTTAAACCATTCGGTAGAATAAGGAAATGAGATAAATAAATGCAAATTTCAAAGGAATAAAGCACAGATATAGAAATAGAGATGGAGACAAGAAGTGAAGCTCCTGATCAGATGGCTTCTGATCTGGGACTGCACTATTTGTCGTGGTACATTAGTAGGCCTACGACATTGGTGAGGAAAGGGTTAAACAAGTGTACATTACCAGTTTGAACTTATAACTGAACCAACGAAATTTTGATTAAAAGTCCGACATTTACTCGATCACTCTTCTTTACCACTAATATAAATACATGCACATGATTGTATACAAGTACAATATAAAATGGGACAGTTACCTTACCCACACTGTAAAAGTCATATTTTATGGGATTACCGACGGATTAAGATCAACTACGCATAAAGTCTTAAGCTGTTGGTAATTTGCTGATTTAGCAAATACTTGACAATAATACACATAACCCTTTACTCCATAAATACGCCTTTCTACGCCTTTGCAAACAGAGAAGATCCTGATCAGTCGGCTCCTATAGGAGTCGTCTGATCAGGGTCTACTCTGTTTGCTTATGAAATAATATAGACTGAGTATGATTATACAGTTTATTCCTATAGTTCATATGCCATTATAAAATTAATCTAATAAATATTCATGACGTCATTATTTCTTTCACTAATACTCATGGAGTAAAGAGTTAACCCTTTACTCCATATCTGTCTTTTAACTCATTTCAAACAGATTAGACCCAGATCAGATGGTTCCGTCTGATCAGGATCTGCTCCGTTTGCTTATGAAATAATATTGATTCGATCCGAATCTACCGTTTCTGTCATGGTAAAACAAATCCTGTGTTCATTTGTCATTATCAAAACATCGATCATCTAATTAATATCCATGATGTCATCATATTTTTACGAATATTCATGATCTAAAGGGATAAAATACACGTATTAAAAGAACAAAAACGTTAAGAACTTACAATAGTTTCCTATTTAAGGTACATATATTTGACCTTGGTCATAGGTCACTTGATGGTATGCATGGTACCTGACACTTCATCTCACGATGATACACCCACATGTCATATATCTAAGCCCTTGGCCAAAAGACAAAACAGTTCTGGTACGACGATAGTTTCTTATTTAACGTATAGGTATAAAATTGACCTCTAAGTCACAGGTCAACGTCACATGAAGGTCTCCAGGGTACCTGACACTTCGACTCATAATAATACATCCACGCATAAAAAAGCTAAGCCCTTGGTCAAAAGACAAACAAATGTTATGGCACAGGCAAATGTTTACATAAGTTTGACATCGATGTCACAGGTCAAGGTAAAGTAAATGTTCTGGCACGGACAAGTTACCTATTTAATGTACATACACTTGAGGTCAAAGGTCAAGGTCACATGAATGTCAGCATGGTACGCGACACTATGTCTCATGATGAGACATCCACGTGTCAAATAGCTAAGCCCATGGTCAAAGGACAAAAAAGTTATTGCCCGGTTGTATGGGACGAAGGAGAAGAAATTCACATTTAAACATTTACATTTACGTAAATACGTAAAGATATTTTCACGCTACATGTATACTATCGAACCGCGTGAAAATAATAGTCTTAACGTTTCTGTTAAATAACAGCCTTAAGGAATAATGAAACAACAAGACATACGACAAGGCCCGTAAAAAATAATGAAACAATAAGACATACGACAAGGCCCGTAGAATAAAGTACACGGCCTGTAATTCTGAGAGTCCAAGGGCGTACATGTATACGTGTACATTAAGCCAACATTGCACTTATTTTGACAATTCAAATATGGGTAACTCAGTGTTATAATGGCACTGCGATCGACTCGCCAAGGAAAAAACAGAGATAAAACATTCGTAAATGTCAAAAACTCTGAAAATCTGTGCTCAATTGTCAAATGTCGCACCAAGTGTCGGCCTCACGTAAAATGTGCGTTATCGCGACCATAGTTAAAGTACACACATACAGTGCCAATACAAACCACTATAACATACATTCAAATTAAACATTATTACATGTGTAAGACATTTGATTCCTAAAGCAATCAGTATAATACAAAACAAATATGAAATTTCACCTTTAAAATGACGAAAATGCTCGGTGTACTGTGTGAGAGTGACCGGTAGAATGACCAGCCAGGCCTTGCCAAAAGCGCACGATCAGCTCGTGCTCACCCACCAAAGTGTGACGTAAATACGTATTTACATTTATGTCTCCCTTCTGGGAAGGGTAGACATAACAACCTGGTCTTAACGTCTCTGTTCCCATCGTATACCGTTCTTATAGAGGCTAGGAACAAAGGAACATTGTTTTTGGAACATTCATGACTTTAACCCATTCGGTCGGGGTGACGAATTTTTAATAATATTTGCAAATAGATTGGATCATGATGGGATCCTAGTATTTTCTTTCTGTAAAGGAATTGAAGAAAATGCATTTTGGGAAAAAAAGCAATGGTTGATTCTCAGGACTGACAATGAATTTCGTCTTTGATGTATAGGATTTCACTCTCAGCCGTTTAATGAGAATATATACTAGTGAGGAAGTTTTTGTTGTCATTTTATAGATCAATACTCCTTAATCCTTATCCCGCTATTCTCGGCCTGACTCGCATTTGCAAGCATTTAGGATCCAGATTAAATGCCGAGTAACTCGGCGTCTTATTTGGACCCAGTTGTTTTTCAAATGCTTGATCGAATCGGAAGTAGTCAAATTTGCACCAATTCTAAATTTGAGCAGCAATTGCAGAAATTATGTTTTTCACAGGGTAAATGTTAACCATTACAGTGCGGGACATGAGTCACCAATGTCCTTTGCATACAGCGAAGCCCCAGATGAGAGGGCTCCTAGAGGAACCCTCTCACCAGGGTCTGCAAAATTTATCATGTTACTCCTTTCTTTAGAAAAATCCCTAAATATTCATCCTAATCTTCACCTGTTTGAAATTTGGAAAATTCCATTTAAAATTCGGCGTTGTAAGAGTTAATGTGCATCAAAATGTGTTTTAGAAATACACATAATTATGAGTTACCGAGGCAACACTCATGTTCGCATAAAAATCTGTTAATTTCAGTATTGTATAACACGATTTCAATTTGAATATATATTTTATTGAATACAACAGATTCTCTCTATAGCGATCACTTGATTGATTAGCCTAGGAGACTGTAAAAGTAGATGCCATGTAGTTGACATGCTAGTGTATCACTTTTGCCCTGCATTAAGCGACTGCTTATTTTAAGCATCCAACATTTATTTGAGTGATCGTAATAGCAGGACCTACACCATTCCATTCACACTAACTGCAGTGAAGTGCATTCATAATGAAGTAATATACGTTTCACACTTTTATCTTACGTTTTATTTAGTTTATAAGACAATTCTAAAGCTTTCCAATGACTATTTGTACATATTTGTAAAATATGACATTGTCAGTTGAAACGTATCTTTGCAAAATTCAGCAATCCTAGCGTTTGCCAGGGATTTTTCTTATTCACTGCAAAATCTAATATTATACAATAATATTATAATGTAATTACTATACATGTATCAATATGTATGTGAATTAATTACATGTGGTAATGTCTGTGGAGTAATGTCTGTGAAGACCAGCTTGTGATAACATTTCGCGACTCTCTCTCTCTGCCATCACACTATTATGAAGGACCACGATGGAATAAGGAAAACTGGTGTTTGTCCATTTTCGTGTTATCCTTGGTATTAGTTAGCTTTTCCTAACATTTTATTTGATGCCCTTTATTGTTATTGTCATGTGATGTACACTTATTATCGAAATAAATTTTCAGCTGATTAATATTCATATACAATGTATTAATTTCTTCTTACTTGAATATTCATGAAGTAAAGGGTTAAATGACATATGTTAATTAAAACCATTTTTTTTTATTCTACACACGGTGATGTTTTTATTAATAACTTGGTACTTGTATTGAAACAACATAAAAACAAAACAAAACTGACTTTAATATGCAAATTATATGCAAGTATTAAACAACGGCTTTCTTAATATGTTCTGTAGGTAAGTGTAGACCTTCTCAGATGTGTCTAATGACACACCATGAAAAACAAAACATTGTCAAAAAGTACAATTTGTATTTAGAACACCAGTGAAACAACACTTTCCTTGAATAACATATCAGCGGTGTATTAGCAAGCAAATCACATGTATGTATGATTAGTTTCCCCAAGGGACACAGACAAACGATGTAGACCTCAAACTAGAGGATATTTGTTTGCCCAAATGTCATATCGGTAGAAGAAACATTGCAGAACCCCCCTTCAAATGAAATTGGTTCCGGTTAAGTCTTAACCTGTAGCCTGCTCAATTAAAACGATGACTGCATTTACGTAATTTCGAGTCGTTAAAACTTTTGAGAATCTATTGATCGAGTGTCAAACAGTTTGGATCCTGATGAGACGACGAGTTACTCAGCGTCTCATCTGGATCCAAGCTGTTTGCAAATGTCTGGAAGGTTGCGTTTAGCAGATAAATGATTAATACATACTGAACAAATGCATTCAGAAAAATGAGGCTTAAATATGTTAATACAAAACACTTTGAGTAAAAATAGACACCACTAACTGTTTGTATAAAAAGCTTTCAGAGTAATTTGGTGCAAACCCCCAAGGTTATTGACTCAATATGTGTTTACATATTATACACATCAGAAGCGATCGGTTCATCGGGGACTCGTTCATCTTGAGAAACAACATAAGAGGTTATCCTGTTGTTTTAGCTCTTCTGGACCACCGTTCAGCTTCAATCCGCTTCAAGCTGTTGTTGTTAAACTGGTTAATTCGTTGCTATCGGATTGGATCCACACCAGACACCGACGAACTTTGCCTTATTAAGTTGCCGACGTTTTGGAATTCCGACGACACCACCAGACAACGAAGAAAGATAGTCGTTTGAAAATTTAGCATGCGAAAATGCAGATGCAGGCTACAGTTTCTCACTTCCTAAAGGACATCATGTAGTTTGAATCCAATGATCGACGGTGACGACTTATGAATATGCAGTGGCTGTGTGTAACAAGCAATTTCACTTGACAATTTGGAGTCGTATAAATTGACAATTGCGTTGAGCTACGGGTTTAAATTGTTACTTAACATACCCCATGCTACCAATAAAAACTAACGCCAGTAAATGGGCTTACTCCCCGGAGAAAACCCAATGATCATTTTCAAATCAATCATCGAAAAAATCTGCTCCCAAATCCTTACTTGTCAGACGAAAAAGCTGTTGTAAGCAGACGAGAGCGGCTATTTTCAAATGTCGTCTGCTTTTATGGGCGTTTAGTAAGCGGTAGGATCAAGCGAAATGGTTCAATTTGAAACTTGTTCAAATAAAGTCTGAATGACAATAAGGCTCTAAATATTCCTGATCCCATGCTTCGTTTTGTCTCAGATTGGGACTTGCAAATCAACGTGGTCAAGAGAAAAGAATACCATGTCCTTTGCAGAACTACTTCAAATGGTTTGTGCCGCATCTAATACTGCGAAATGTCCAGTCGGTACAATGGATTAACTGTAGATAAAAATCTTAGGTACCATGCATGATGACTCTTAACCCTTACAACACTGAACTTTCAAATGGACTATTCTTAAACTCAAACAGGTCAAGCGTATGGTTAATATTTAGGGATATTTCTAAATAAAAGTGTAACATGACTGTCAGTGACGTCTGGTAACAATTAACATCAAGAACATGTTTGGATCCAGACGAGACTTCTTTGGCGTTTTGTAGAGGTTTAAGCAGGTTGACACTCTGATCATGTTTTTTGAAAACGAACAAATAAAGTTGAATGTTTAACCCATTCAGCGCGGGAAACGAGTCACTATTAATGTCCTTTACAAACAGTGTATACCCAGATGAGAGGGCTCCGAGAGGAGTCTTCTCGTCAGGGTCTGCACTGTTTGTCAAATTACATGTCTTTTTTTTTAATCCGGAATATTCACTGTTAAAAGTTGTGAAAATTAAGCGTTGAAAAGGTTAAGCAAACGACAACTGCGTCGCGATTTAAGAGTTGCATGAAACTTGTGATAACCAAGGCACTTGGTAACTTGTAGCCTCGCCAGTCCAACTGGTTTTGTAGGAGAAATAAAACCTGTTTTTCACTGAGTTGTTAGAAGAAATGGAAAGAAAACATGATTTTGAAATTTGTAGCAGAAAATGTCTGCAGAATACAATTTAGCGCGCAATGAGTTAACCCTTTCTTTAATACAAATCCATTTACATGCCTTTGAAAACAACATTCTAACCAGGGTCTGCTCTGTTTGCTTATGACATGATATATATCTGATTTTACAAGTTTTGTCAAAGCAAACGTGTGCATGATAATAATTTGGCTAATAAATATGTATGATGTCATTAATTTTTACATAAACAGGGAAAGGTTTAAAGTCATAAAGTTTTGGTACAAACGCCCCCGCCGTAGCGTTACTTTTTGCTTCTCCATACAAACATCAAAGTGGCAGTTAAAAGGGATTATACAGTGATTTTTACACCTCTTGCGCCCTGATTTTCCCACAATTATTAGCGCATTCATTTTCAATAATTCTGCTTCGTTTCAGCGCTTGATTCGAAAACCAACAAAACTGGGCATCAGGCGAGATAATTTAAACATTTGGAACGTTCATTGCGGCACGGCCGTGGAACAAGGAGGCCGTGTAAACAGCGGAGTTTATTTAACTTGGGTAGCTAGGCGATACGGCTGGTCGCAAAACTATGTCGTCTGTCTTCATCAAAATGCAATGTATTAGAAATAAGGCATCAGAGCGAGATCTGCCCGTTATCTCCCCGAAATTGAGTTGCCGCGAATCTAAATAAAGTATTTAAACATTGTGATGAAGTTTGACCGTCTGAGATTCACAGTAAAGTGAACTTGTTGGCTCAGTTTCTAAAAGAGCGCTCGAGTGCTTCGTGTTGTCTGGCGGATATCTGATTGACTATGGAACAATGTCATCGACATCCGCACAAACAAATAGTCCCCGTATGATTGATTGTCCCGTCAGTCTACAGTCCTTAAGAATACAAAGACTTTTAAAAGCAGCCTAGACTAAACTGCAGTAAGTTGACTTCAAATTATACAAATGCACGTACAGTAAAATCTATCTAAGGCGACTGCCAACACGAGGTATTAATATGGGTCATAAACAAGCAGGTGGCAGCTTAATGCAGGACAAGACATGCATAATTTCATCCTACATGAACCCTTTCCTTCATATAAACGCCATTTTCACGCATTTGCTTACAGAGTAGACCCAGATCAGACGGTCCCTACAGGAGTCGTCTGATCAGGGTGTTCTGTGAGCCGATGGTACAATATAGCTCTGATTCTAGTTTCAAAATATGCCATCATAAAAATTCGGCTAATAAATATTCATAATGTCATACTTCCTTTACATATTAAACATTAAACAAGGAAATGGTTAAGGGAATTTTTTTTAACCCTTTCCTCCATGAACATTTATGTAAGAAATAATGTCGCCATGAATATTAATTAGATTAATTTGTTATAGTAGCCCATGGCCATAAGAATTTTTAGCCATGACAGAAACTGTAGTATCATATCTATATCATATCATAAGCAAACAGACCATAGGAGGCGTCTGATCTGGGTCTACTCTGTTTGCAAAGGCGTATTTAGGGAGTAAAGGATTAAACCATACTAATAGAGCAGTCGCTTTAGGGGGCTTCTACTGTATATACAGCAATTGAATCGTCATTTTGAGCAAGGATCATGGACCTGGACTGACTGAAATTCAACAATAAAAGACGATAAAACATTAAAATTTTATAAAATTCAAAAACATTTGCGATATTTATGCTATTTCGTCATGAACTGCCGTATAATGTTCAAATACACTTTCCACAGTCTTAACTCTTTCACCGCCGCAGTCGCCGAAGAACGCGACTAACCAGGACTCAGTCGCTGCGATTTGCAAACAGTTTGGACCCAGGCATCGAGTAACTCGGGAGTCTAATCAGAATCAAATCTGTTTGACAAATCACTTATACTTTGAGAAGGAAAGTCCACTCTGAAACATAAGTACAGACATTTGCAGACGAACATTATTTGGCGCCGAGTGTATGTACGATTTACAGTAATTACCAAAGCTCTATAAAGTAGAACCGGTCTAAAGCGGTCATCAAAAAGTACAATTATGGCAGTAGCTTAACGAAGGTCAAAAGTAATGCAGAAAGCTCCTATAGGAACCTCTATATTCAATAAATGAATGGCTGCTTAGGACAGGTTCTACTGTAATTCTATCTACTGTCATCACCCATCAGTTGATTTGTCTTCAACTACAAACCAGGAGGATGCGTCCATCAGTATCAGTCTATACTGATGCAGATTTTCACGAGGCATTTAACCCTTCTCTTGCTGAATTTTAAAATATATTTCTCCTTCTTTACCCATGCCCTGTTGTATAATTACATATATCTTCACTGTGTACACGTATGTCGCTGTGCAATCACTGCTGTGGAGTGCACTGGTTGCACAATCAACTTGTAAATAGTGTAGACCCTGATGAGACAGCTCCTGCTGGAGCTGTCTCATCTGGGTCTTCACTATTTGCAGGTAGGTATTTTGACGGGAATAGCAAGCAAAGTGTTAAATTAAGGCAGGTGGTTGAACCCCTGTTAACCCTTTACCTGATGAATATTCATGGCATGCACTACCAATTACAATTAGGACTATCACAAAAGGTGATGGAAAAACCCCGCACAGCAGCCTTGATCGCAAATCCAAATACCCATATTTCAAGCCAAAATGACCAAAAAATACTCATAGGTCAAGGGGAGATAAATCTGCAATCCTCCGCGATAAAACATGAAAATTGTGTCTTGCATATCTACTATTCCTGATTATCATAAATATAAAGTCAATAAATTTAAAACTAAAGGAGTTTGCGACCCCAGCTACCCATGTTCAAATGCGGAGGGACTGACCCATCGCCGTACAGTGTGATTCCAGTATACCCCCGCTCAAACAAGTTTGCGGGAGTATAAATCACTAATGGTCTTATATTGTTACATAAAACAATGGAATAAGCTACCGTTATGGACATTAACTATTTTATACTGTTACATATATATAAAACAATTGAATACATAGCTATACCAAATAATACAAATATTCCATAAGCAAACAGAGCAGACTCTGATCAGAGGGCTCCTGCAGGAGCCGTCTGATCTGGGTCTACTCTGTTTGCAAATTTGTCTCTATCTGCTGACAGTTGAACAAGAGCAAAAGGAGAAAGCAACAACACAAGCACAAGAAATCCTATCAAAGATAATTTAATTGTCTCATTATCATGATTAAGCACATAGCAACATTTTATGCACAGGGTTAACACAAACCGATAAATAACCATTTCAATGTTTAACATAACAGATCAAACACTGAGCTAACACATGTTTTACCTGATATTTTTTACATGCTGCATTTGAAATAATGGAGAACTGTGACAAAAATCTGTGTTGGGATATATGAAATGTTATTACAAGCATTAAATAAATGCTGAACTTCGGACACTGCAAAATAAACAGCCAGCATCTTTATATGGAAAGATATTTAACCCTTTATTCCATGAATATTCATGAAAGAAATAATAACACCATGAATGTTAATTAGATAATGCTCATAATGGCATATAAACAGATATTTTTGTCAATACATTATAATCACATCTGTATTATACCAAAAACAAAACAGAGCTGATCCTAATCAGACATTTCCTACAGGACCGTCTGATCTGGGTCTACTCTATTTGTAAAGGCACTAAACAGGAAATTTATGGAGTACAGGGATAAACACTACCACAACTTAGCTTTAGAACGGCAACAAATCGAATATATAGGGGAGATAACCACATCTATTAGAACATGCAGTCTTATTTAAAGTCTGCACAGCCTGCAGAGTGTTGTTTTCAATTCAATTTTGGTAGGATTGACACCATTGTTACACTTTTATATATAACATGCATCCAGTACAGTAACAATACAGAGAAGCCTCCGTTCATGAGCCTCTGTATAAAACAGGGACAATATTGAAGAGTGAGTGAGTTGGGTTTTACAGTACCGCAACATTGTATTGAAGACATTGTGCAGAATTCCCAATGTATCTCTGTACATACGATATGCTAACATGTTCTACAACCTACATGGCACAAAAAAATTAAAGCGAGACAAACCTACTACAAATATTCTTTGAAAAAAAAGAAGATCTTCCAGTAAATAAAGCTTCCATGGAAAATATTAGAAACACAGAGAACATAGCTGTTAACACACATTTTCAAGAACCCATTTTAACCCTTTACTCCATAAATACGCCTTTCTGTGCCTTTGCAAACAGAGTTGACCCAGATCAGATGGCTTCTACATGGGCCGTCTGATCAGGGTAGACTGTTTGCTTATGATATAATACAGATATGATTATACAGTTTCTGCCATGGCCAGAAATCCATGTCTCCATGGGCTATTATAACAAATTAATATTCATGGTGTCATTATTTCTTAACATGAATACTCATGGAGGTAAGGGTTAAAAGACTACAATAAAACCTATCCAAAATGGCCCAATAATTCTATTTCTGTGCATTTAAGGTAGGTATCTTAATGCAGGACACGGGTTATACAGAAAGATTCCAATGCTTTCTGCATTAAATTTACACTCTACATTAAGCAGTCATCTGCTTTTAAAAATGCCAATGCTTACTTATTAAGTAGCCTTTTTAGAGGGGTTTTATTGAAAATCTTATGGATAATGAATGATATGAAATATTACTCCTGTCCACCATCTGCAAAGCAAATTGCAAATAATGGTCTCCCTGATCAGACGGTTCCTGATCATGGCCTATATTGTGTGCAAAAGCAGACAAACTAGTGGAGTGGGGTGAAATCTAAGAAATTTTTTCTTAGATTGGGTATTGAAATCATACAAAATAAGATGCTTGAATAAAACCTGATTTCAACAAAAGCTCTTTTACTTCAACCAAACCCTATGTGTGACTACTCTAGAATCATCTCAAAGGGAACCCTAAGTTGTGACCACTCTTTAGTACAGTCTCAAAGAGACGATTCCAAAGAGTAGTCACAACATGGCCCCTTTATCTATAGCTCAGTTAACCCTTTCCCTGTTGAATATTTATGTAAGAAATAATGACAGTATGAATATTTATTAGCTTTTATTTATTTACTCAGGATATTTTAGTATAGGTAGAAACTTTAAAGTCAGATCTATTTCATAAGCAAATAGAGCAGACCCTGATCAGACGACACCTACAGGAGTCACGACACCTACAGGAGTCATCTGATCTGGGTCTACTCTGTTTGTAAAGGCATTAAAAAGCGTTTGCATGAGGGAAAAGGTTAACAGTTTATTAGTTTACCTTGCTATCATCATACACATCAACTGCATGATTAAAATTTCAAATTTGTGACCATAAATATGCAACTGACCTAAATATTCTGACACTGGTAATTAACAAGAGGGCCATGAGGCCCTGAAGCGCTCACCTGAGATACCCTAGGGACGGGGCCATCATTTGTACAACCTTGGTAGAGAACCACAAGGCAAAGCAGTATGCCATTAATTAAAGGTCTAAGCCTTATGGTTTCAGAGAAAAATGATATAGTTTTCCCATGAAAACTGATAAGCCAGGGTCAAGTTTCGCCCAGAGGTCATGGTCGTAAGTTGAACAATCTTGGCAGAGGACCTCAAGCCAAAGCTACATGCCAAATATCAAAGGTCTAGGCCTTACAGTTTCAGAGAAGAAGATTTTTAAAGATTTTCATATGAAAAACTGATAAGCCCTTGGGCGGGGCCATTTTTTGCCCGTGGTCATAATTTGAACAATCTTTGTAGAGGACCATTAGATCATACTACATACCAACTATCAAAGGTCTAGGCCTTACAGTTTCAGAGAAGAAGAATGTTAAAGAGTTTCCTATGAAAAACTGATAAGCCCTTGGGCGGGGCCATTTTTGGCCCGGGGGTCATAATTTGAACAATCTTTGTAGAGGACCATTAGATCATGCTACATGCCAAATATCAAAGGTCTAGGCCTTACAGTTTCAGAGAAGAAGATTTTTAAAGATTTTCCTATGAAAAACTGATAAGCCATTGGGCGGGGCCATTTTTGGCCCGGGGGTCATAATTTGAACAATCGTTGTAGAGGACCATTAGATCATACTACATGCCAAATATCAAAGATCTAGGCCTTACAGTTTCAGAGAAGAAGATTTTTAAAGATTTTCCTATGAAAAACTGATAAACCCTTGGGCGGGGCCATTTTTGGTCCGGGGGTCATAATTTGAACAATCTTTGTAGAGGACCATTAGATCATGCCACATGCCAAATATCAAAGGTCTAGGCCTTACAGTTTCAGAGAAGAAGATTTTTAAAGATTTTCCTATGAAAAACTGATAAGCCCTTGGGCGGGGCCATTTTTGGCCCGGGGGTCATAATGTGAACAAAGTTTCGTTCCCCCTAGCCACTGATGCTTCTGACAAAATTTGGTTAAAATCGGGTCTGACAGCGGTTTCAGAGGAGATGTCGTTTGAAAATGTGGACGGACACCGGACGACGGACGCCAGACACCGGACGCCGAACGCCGGACGACGGACAAATAGCGGTCACAATAGCTCATCCTGAGCCTTCGGCTCAGGTGAGCTAAAAACAATTCCAATGAAAACATTTTATCACAGAAACACAGTTATATTATATACATTTGATAATCATCTTAAATATACATATAGTAATTGCTATTTACATGAAATTCAATAATCAAACTTCATATGTGATGAATAATGACCTCAATGGCAAAATGAACACAATCATTGACTATGAATTATATATCAATGTAATAATCAATCATATATATGAGCAAAGTTGATGGATTACAGGTTCTGATACAGTTGAAAAGAGTGAAGAATAAGATCAGCTACTAAAATTGGACGACGGCATCTAATCAGACTAGATACTGATAATTAACCTTTTCCCTGTTGAATATTCATGTAAGAAATGATGACATTTATTTATTAACTGAACTTTTATAATGGTACATGAGCACATGGTGTTTTGGTATTGGTAGAAACTATAGTTAGATCTATTATACGTTCATAAGAAAACGGAGCAGACCCTGATCAGTCGGGTCCTACAGGAGCCATCTGATCTGGATCAACTCTTGGTTGCAAAGGCATGAAAAGGTGTTTGAAGGAAAGGTTTAACAAACATTAAATACACTTATCAATGCTGTGTTTTCTAACAATACCGCTGACCTTTTTCTACACTCCTTGCAAATGTCAGAGTGCTGTTTTTCCTGTGCCCATAGTCATACAATTCTCATGCTGAATATTCAAATGTGAATCTATCCACCATGAATATTGACTAGCTGAATCATTCTAAAGTTGGATCAATTGTAGCCACTGAGTAACAATGGCAAACAATGTAGACCCATATGAGACAGCTCCTCTAGCACTATTTGCACATGCAGATATGTACACTAACAGCATGAGAAGGGTTATATTACTCAACAGTGCATGTCCCCTTTTGCTGCTGCATGTTTGTTTGTTTGTGTTGATTAACGTCCGTTTCTGTTCACTATTGGCTAATTGGATGCCCCAGAGAGAGGGGAGAGCATCTAGCATTAAAATTGTCATATGTAACATCCAACCACTGAATATTTAATGAACAATTTTTCTTCATAGAATGTAGATCTTGTGAATATATCCATGCTTGACACACGACTACATAAATGAGCTTAGCAGAGCCCCAGGGCAGTATGAATATTGTAGACTAGGATAAGTATTTAATGATGTGATATCTGATTAGAGTCTTCTCTGAATGATATTCACCAGTATCAGCAGTACTTCTTTATCATCCCTAACACATTGCACAAGTTGTCTGGGTCTACAGTTGAGTAGCCCAAAGGAGCCATGGAACTGTTCAACCCTTTTTTATTCAGATATGCCTTTATAACACCTTGCAAACAGAACCAGATCAGACAGCCCCTGATCAAGGTCTACTGTGTTTGCTGATGGAATTAAATATATCCGATTCTACTGTTTCTACCATGGCTAAAAACCCCAGCATTCATATGCCCCTATAAAAAATCATTTATTCAGAATGCCCTTATTTTTTACATGAATATTCGCGAAGTAAAGGGTTAAACTTATGATAATCTGTAAATCAAGCTATAATATTCACCCTACTCTGATATATACAACATACTAACTCCATTTTAATATAAATGTTATATGTTCATAATTGTTAAATACAGGCTGATTATTTATACTATGAAGCACACCACACTCAACCAAAATCGACAATAAGTCCAATGCAAGTAATCTACTGGCAAGTATCATTCTCTCTATCCATTCAACATCCACTACCAGACCAAACAATTCTAGAAGTCCCTATAGGAGCTGTCTGATCTGGGTCTAATCTGTTTGGAAAATCATATACATTTGTATATGTAGTAAAGCTTTAATACTCCTACCACATTTAAAATTCTATCATTAGTCATGTGACCTAACTACAAGCACAAATTAAATCCAATGACAAAAGGTAGAATAACACCTCTTTGAGATAATTGCTTCCAAAGACAGACTGAAGTGATTTGAAATATAGCATCCCCCCACCCTACTTCCCACCTGTACAATAACACAAGGTTACTACATGTACAGTAAAACCTCTCTATAAGAACCACTAAATTGTGTTAATTAGTTGGGATTTTGGGCAGGTGGTTGCTTAAAGCAAGGTGAAAGTAAAACAAAACGCTCCTATAGGAGCGTTCTGTTTTACTTTCACCTTGATTTAAGCATCCACCTGCCTTTAACACAAACTACTTGATGTAATTTAGTGGTCATTATAGAGAGGTTTCCATGTACTTTGATTGACATAGGAAACATTCTTATTCTATAGTTACATAATCATTCTTTGTTGATACTCTACAAATATTTGATTCCTTTCAATATGTAAACAAATATATAAAAGTATATATAGACATGTTATTTTGTAATCATTTTTGATAATGATCAACCAAACAAACCCGCTCACATTCAGCAAATCACATTTCTTATCATGTTTTTCTCACAAACTACCAACACATGACACATGCTTTAACCCATTACTCCATAGATACACATTTAAATGCATTTACAAACAGAGCCAAATCAGATGGCTCACTCCCTGAATAGTGTATGCTCTGTTTGCTTATAAAGTAATATAAATCTGATTCTACTGTTTCTGTCATGGCCAAAAAACCCTATGTTCATATACCAGTATAAAAAATCAGCTATTGACCATTATTTTGCAGAAAAAAATATGTTCGCCTTAACTCTGATCTGTTGCATTTCTTACTTACTTCTGATTCGTACAAACGTTTGAGAAACTGTTGATGGAGTGTCAAACAGCCTGGATCCTGATGGGACGCTGAGTTATGTATTTGGCATCTCATATGCATACAAGCTGTTTGCAAATGGGAGTCATGTCGCGTTTAGCATGATAGGGTTAATATTCATAGTCATTATTTCTGACATGAATATTCATGGAGTAAATGGTTAATTATGGGAAAAGCAGCTAACAAGTTAACCCTTTCCTCATATAAACGCCTTTTTACACATTTGCAAACAGAGTAGATTCTACAGTTTTTGTCAAAGCAAAAATACTGCTTGAAAAGTTCACATTATAAAAATTCAGCTAATAAATAGTCATGATGTCATTATTTCTTAAATGAATCGTGAATAGGGAAATGATTAACCCACTACTCCATGAATATTTATGTAAGAAATAATGACATCATGAATATTTTAATAATGGTACATGGACGCAGGAATGGTTGAACTTAACAGAAACTTTAGTATCATATCTATATTATATCATAAGCAAACAGAGCAGACTCCTACAGGAGCCTTCTGATCTGTGTCTACTCTGTTTGCAAAGGCGTAGAAAAGCATATTGATGGAGTAAAGGGTTAAACAATAATAATCTGTTGCACAATATTCAATTTTAACTGGCTTAGGCTGTCAAAGTAGTATCATTGTTTTAAGCAAATACAGTATTTCATTAACTCTGCCTAGATTCACCAACATGGAAATATCATCATACACTTACACCTTTACTCAATGAATATTTATGATTTAAACTCCATCCTCTTTGCATATTTATTAACTCAAATAGTTTTTTTGGTATGTATGTATTGGCAATTATTTCTATGAAAGGTGGGATAAATTAAGACCTAAAAGATCCGGAGTGCAAACAGTGCAGACCCTAATCAGACAGCTCCTATATGGGCTGTGTAATAAGGGTCTACTCTGTTTGCAAAATGGCTTAAAAAAGCATACCTATGGAGTAAAGGGTTAAATTATTGGCACAGGATATGTCTTACATTGCATCTATTATAAATACAGAACATATACTTTTATACCCATTCCTAACTTCCTTTTACCCGCAATAAAGAGAGTCTACACATGCAAATTTCAGAATGAAAGTCACTGAAACTTCACTGCTTAGCCCATACTTCATACTACCAACTTACACAATTATTATAATTAACATATCACAAAATCTTCGCTGTAAACCTTAATAATCTTTTACATATAATATAGATGTAGTTCACAAAATAATTGCTACATGGGTATTGCTGAGAGAATGACAGGGTATGTACTAATAATTTCTTTACAAATTAGTTTCATCCCAAAAATTTAAAATGAAATTCAATGAAATCTCCTATGCAAATAATGTATAAGAAGATTACATGTACGCAAGACTTGGAGACTACTGCAGCTACATAATGACACAATCCAATGTGTAAACTGAAGTAATAAATTAATCAAAGACATTGCACATTATACATATGTTAAAGGTACATCTGTGCTCTGTATATTGTATATGAATACCAATCTGTTACAGAATTTAAATTTGGGTCCAAAGAACTTAAAAATCCTCAAAAGTGCATGTATATCACTTGTCCAGCATCATTTTGATTGCCCCTTACAAAAACATAATAAACATCAATCACCTCAATATTCAACACAACTCATACTTCTCAACATTTTAGAACAATATCAAAGTTAAAGAAAAGAGTTTAGAAAATTGCAGATCTTAAATTAACTAGAACTATCACTAAAGATGATGAATAACCCCACATGGCAGCCTTAATCACAAATCCAAATGCAGACAGACAGACAGACCAACTGACTGACCGACCAACCATCCAGCTACCAGACCAACCAACAGGGAGATTCAAGTATACCTCCTCAAACTTTGAGTTTCTGGGGGTATAAAAATACATTTTAGATATGCTGAATTCTTTTTGTTTCAAGGAGATTAAATTAAGTCATCTAAATGTAATAAATATATGTCAAGTATAAGTCTAAGCAAGTTTTCAATATTTAAGACAGACAATCTTTGGAATGCAATTCTGATCATTACCCTTTTTGTTTCAATTTCATTTCAAGAAGTAAGTATTAAGTAATAATGACAAAGATGATAATAGGTGAGACGTTTTCTGTGATGTCTATAATTGTGAGATCATGACAACTTAAACCCTATTTGAAAATGAACATCTAGAGTCAACCCCTTTCTCCTTAGAAATGCCTTATGGTACCTTTGCAAATTGAGCAGACCCAGATTTAATGGCTCCAGTAGGAGCCGTCTGATCAGGGTATGCTCTGTTTACTTATGATATAACATAGATCTATATTTTCTGCCATGGTAAAAAATCCCTTGTTCATGATGCCATTATAAAATTTCTGCTAATTATTATTTATTAATAATTATCATTATTTCTGACATGAATATTCATGAAGTGAAGGGTTATTAAAAATGATTGATAAACAGATCAAACAAATCACAGGGCATCTCTGGTGAAATCACAGGGCTCATTGGATCAGCGCTGTAGATAAGACGTATTCTGATCTAGCTATAATTTCTTTTTAACCCCTTGTTCCTTTGAGAGTTGATTCTAATGAGTACCAACAAGATACAATTTGGTAGAGAAATATAGAAAATATTCTATAAACCCTTTACCCTATAAATATGTTTTTCTATGCCCTTGCAAACAAGATAGACCCAGAGTAGATAGCTCCTATAGGAGCCATCTGATCAGGGTCTGCTCTGCTTGCTTATGACGGATTATTAATATGATTCTATAGTTTCTGCCATGGCCAAAATATCCAGTGTCCATGTGCTATTTTAATTAATCTAATTACTGTTCATGATGTTAGTACTTCTTACATGAATATTCAGGTAGTAAAGGGTTAATTATATTTTACATATATTTCCTTCATACTTCTCTCACCTACAGCTCCATTTGAAATTGTTTCTAGAGTTTTTCTAGTATTCAAGGTTAATATGAAGATAAAAGTATGACCTCTTTCTCTGATTTCTTGAAACTCAGTATTTGGGATCTTCTTTTGAAAGCGAAAATAAGGATTATTTTGACTATTCTATAAATGAACTCTTTCAGAATAAATGGAGTGATCTACGGTATATCATCTGAAAGACAAGTTCTTCCGGATATATTTCAAGTTTGGGAGTTTCTGTATGGCAAGTTGTTCTACAGTTGTGTTCAGCAATCATAGAGAGCAGGGATTGTTCAGGGTTCTCTGCCACCAGCTTTCTCTGTACTAAGATCATCCTCTAAATGAAACAAAAGAAACATAGGAAACATTAGTAACTACGGTATATCTCAATACTTTCCCTCATATAGTCGACATTTACAAGTAGAGTAGACCCTAGATCAGACTGCTCCTTTAGGAGCAGCCTGAATAAAATCGCCTGTTTGTTTAACCCTTTCCCTCATACGAACGTGTTTTCACGCATTTGCAATCAGAGTAGACCCAGATCAGACGGCTCCTAGAGGAGCCGTCTGATCAGGGTCTGCTCTGTTTGCCACTAGAATTTGATAGATCTGGTTGTTTGGTTTCCAAAATGGCTACAATATCCAACCTTCCTTTTTTCATTATACATGTTGTAACTATTTTGTCCATGAAAAGTCGGTAGGTATTGAAATTTGGAATAAACATAGAACTGGGAAAGGGTTAAGGAATAAAATAGATCTGATTCATTTGTTACAGTCAATTAATTAATTGTCAATGTGTAAAAATAAAAATTCAGTCCATTAATATTATAAAGTGAAAGTCCCTACAATAAATGCATATTTTCAATAACATAAAAAAACAAGAGGGTCGTCACGGGTGACAAATGCCCCCAAAGTGTTTGACACCGAAATGCATTTTGGCGGAAAAACAATACAATGTAATGCAGGTGTAACATGAAATTTTGATGCTGTTAAAAATCACACAGGAGTCAGTTCTTAACATTAGAAACAGAACCTTTGACGATTATGATAGCTAAGAAAAGAGCCAAGGGTCAAAACTTAGTTAACAAGAGCACCGCTGTGCAGCAAAATACGCCCGTCGGCAAATTCAGTGATAAGCCAATTTAATAGGAAATTGAATCTGTTACAATGTGAAACTATCATTGGCAACTGCCTAGTAGAGCTATATATATAATATAGACCTGTTGTAACCAAATTAAATACTTAGCTTCATCACCATACAGGGAAGACAGCTATTGATTTTGTGACAAGTCCAATGACTTTTCCTGCAGTAACCCCCCTTTTCATACATAGATTTTTAAAAGAAAATAGAAAATACACTGAACGTTTCCAGGTGTATATATATATATGCATTCTGTGTCTAGTTATGAAGACAGGCGACTGTTTAAAGCAGGTTGAAAGTAAAGCAGAATGCACTGTAAGGGGCATTCTGCTTTACTTTCAACCTGCTTTAAGCTACTTGCTTTAAGTCACTTGCATTCACTAATGCAAATATTATATTTGGTGGTCACTATGGACAGGGTTTACTGTAACAAACCCCAATGTCATATAATTTCCTGTAGAGCTGATATTTTACAACATTGAAATATAGAAGCTAACACTTGTAGTAAATCTATTAAGTGTGATCTTGCAACACTACATGTACATTAAGAGTACAACTGTGACAGTTTTCACTGTATTACCTTTTACCAAGATATCCAACACAATCTATGGTCTGAATAGTAGGTTTCACAGACTCCAGCAGATGCATGAACAAAGTTGGTGAAGATCAAGTCTAAGGTAGAATTCCAGTCACTTGTTGCTGATGTAACTACTTGTTTATATAGGTACTTCTTGACAAGTATGGTTTCTAAGGTAGCTTTCTCAGATGATTGTATCTGCCAGTCAATGTTAAAGTCACCTATAATGATGGCCTTTGAGCTGCCTATATAGTCTTTCTGAATCTTATGTAGGAGTTTAAATAGTTTTGTTGCAGATTCCTTTGGTGATCTATAGATAGTAACTATAACCACGTCAGTCTGTTGTTCTACAGAAAACACTACTGCACTAATTTTATCACTGCCTTCACTGGTTGGAACAGAATGGAAGTTTGATTTGGAATATACAGCTTGTCCATATTATGACCATAAACATGCTGACAAAATTTCAAAAGGATTGGATTAAATTTGATTACATTTGTTCACCCCATAACAGACAAAAAAAAACATAACAATTCCACTTAAATATATTAAAAAAAGGGGAGATAATTTAGTAGTGGGTGGGGCAATGTTGGTGATTATCGAACTTGACCAAGTCATTTTGACTATATACATGCTGACTAAGTTTGATGAGGATTGGATTTTATTTGTTTGAGTTAGAGAGCGGACAAAAAACGAATTTTGTTTAAAATTTGTTAAAAAGTTAATAAAAAAGGGGAGATAATTCAGAAGTGTGCAGGGCGATGATGCTGATTATCGAACTTAGCCGAGTCATTTTGGCCATATACATGCTGACCAAGTTTGAAAAGGATCCGATTCAATTTGTTCGAGTTAGAGAGCGGACAAGAGAATTTTGTTAAAAATTTATTAAAAAAGGGGAGATAATTCAGAAGTGTGCAGGGCGATGTTGCTGATTATCGAACTTAGCCGAGTCATTTTGGCCATATACATGCTGACCAAGTTTGAAAAGGATCCGATTCAATTTGTTCGAGTTAGAGAGCGGACAAACAAAAGTTCACGGACGGACGGACGGACGGACAGACAGACAGACAGACAGACGGACGGACGGACGGACGGACAACGCCACGACATAATACGTCCCGTCTGAAGACGGGCGTATAAAAAGGAGCCTAGGTCATTCTCAACGTTAAAAAGGACCCTGATTTGATTGTCAACATTAAAAACAGATCCTGGGTAAATTCTTAACGTTTTAAAAAAAAGACACGGGGTCAAATTTCAATATTAAAAAAACATGCTGTGCTGATTGTTACTGTTAAGTTGATTCTTAACGTTTAAGAAAGACCCTATGTCGATCATTAACGTTAAAAACATACTCTCAGTCAATTCTAAACGCATGGCCAAAGTTTCATGTAACACTGGCTCTTAGACAGCTGCAACAGAAGTTACCTAATATGGATCTACATTCTTTGCATAAGCATGTATAGCATCTGAGTTAGGTAGTGTTGTAAGCAAGCAATGAAGACCCAGTATCTCCTACAGGAGCTGTCTGATATGGGTCTATATTGTTATAATGCTGTAATTCATCTGAAAGTTCTGACACTGCAAGTATTTGAACAGCATGGCCTACCCATGTACAAATAGTATTTAGAGCTCTTTATAATGTCTGATTCATGCTAATGTAGTAGCAAACAGTGTAGACCCTGTAGTTTGATTTGGGTCAACACGGTTTGCCAAAGCATACCTGTCCAATACTTACAAATTACAAATTTGGAATCTGTAACTGATAAGGTATAGGAGATATGCTCCGGACAAGCTTTTAGTAAAATCAAGGTCAAAGGTCAAGGGCACATTGACCTGAAAATGGTACGCGGCACTCCGCCATCCCAAGATGAACTAACACACCAAATTTGGAATCCGTAGCTGGTAAGGTATAGGAGATATGCTCTGGACAAGCTTTTTGTATCTGGTAACGTATAGGAGATATGCTCCGGACAAGCTTTGTGTAAAATCGAGGTCAAAGGTCAAGGTCACAGTGACCAGAAAATGTTACGCGACACTCTGCCATCCCAAGATATAATTGAGGTAAATTTGAGGTCAAAGGCCAAGGTCAAGGTCAGTGATCTGAAAATGGTACACGACTTTCCGCCATCCTAAGATGAACTCACAAACCAAATTTGGAATCCGTAGCTGGTAAGCTATAGGAGAAATGCTCCGGACAAGCTTTGTGTAAAATCGAGGTCAAAGGTCAAGGTCACAGTGACCAGAAAATGGTACGCGACACTCAGCCATCCCTTTTGTCCGGAGTATATTTCCTTTGTCACATCAGCTACGGATACCAAATTTGGTGTGTGAGTTCATCTTGGGATGGCAGAGTGTCGCGTACCATTTTCATGTCACTGTGACCTTGACCTTTTACAAAAAGCTTGTCCGGAGCATATCTCCTTTACCTTACCAGCTACAGATTCCAAATTTGGTATGTGAGTTCATCTTGGGGTGGTGGAGTGTCGCGTACCATTTCCAGGTCACTGTGACCTTGACCGTTGACCTCGATTTTAAAAAAAGCTTATACCTTACCAGCTACAAAAAGCTTGTCCGGAGTATATCTCCAATACCTTACCAGCTAAGGATTCCAAATTTGGTGTGTGAGTTCATCTTGGGATGGAGGAGTGTCGCTTACAATTTTCAGTTCACTGTGACCTTGACCGTTGACCGATTTTACAAAAAGCTTGTCCGGAGCATATCTCCTATACCTTACCAGATACGGATTCCAAATTTGGTGTGTGAGATCACCTTGAGATGACGGAGTGTCGCATACCATTTTCAGGTCACTGTGACCTTGACCTTTGACCTCGATTTTACAAAAAACTTGTCCGGAGCATATCTCCTATACCTTACCAGCTACGGATTCAAAATTTGGTATGTGAGTTCATCTTGGGATGGCGGAGTGTCACATACCATTTTCAGGTCACTGTGACCTTGACCTTTGACCTTGATTTTACAAAAAGCTTGTCCGGAGTATATCTCCTTACCAGCTACGGATTCCAAATTTGGTGTGTGAGTTCATCTTGGGATGGAGGAGTGTCATGTACCATTTTCAGGTCACTGTGACCTTGACCGTTGACCTCGATTTTACAA
Organism: Azorinus chamasolen; assembly: GCA_963576725.1. Classification (NCBI taxonomy): domain Eukaryota; kingdom Metazoa; phylum Mollusca; class Bivalvia; order Cardiida; family Solecurtidae; genus Azorinus; species Azorinus chamasolen. The sequence goes on from OY755243.1 coordinate 67,870,166, forward strand.
AAAGCTTGTCCAGAGCATATCTCCTATACCTTACCAGCTACGGATTCAAAATTCGGTATGTGAGTACATCTTGGGATGGCGTAGTGTCGCATACCATTTTCAGGTCACTGTGACCTTGACCTTTGACCTCAATTTTACAAAAAGCTTAGTCCATGAATAAGCAGGCAGTATAATCGTGGAAAGGGTTTATGACAATAATTATTCACACAAATAAAACTTGCATTAACCCTTTCCCTCATATAAACATATTTTAACGCATTTGCAAACAGAGGAGACCCAGATCAGCTATTTTGTCCATGAATATTCAGTAGGTATTAGAATTTGGACGAATTTCTTTACAATGGCAATTTCGTTACAGCAGCAATATCAGGATTCACTAACACTGCCACTGTAACGAGGGTTGACCGTACCTTCATTTAATACAATTCCAAGTGCCTTTGCAAATTCTTGTTTTGAGTACAGTCCATTCTTGTCTTCATCAAAGGCTTTCAGTTCAGACTCCTTCGGTATCTCTTTTGATGGAAGATAATCTTGAAGTATTTCATATCGCACTTGACCTGGACTAGTCCTATCCCAACGACTGAATGCTATGTCTAAATCTGAAAGCGATATCAACCCATTCCATAAAACATGAAAACAAAAATCCATGCAACATAAATTATTTCAGTGACACAATGAAAGATTCATTCATGCAAGAACATACATATAAAATTCTACGAGAATAAAAGCAGTCAATGCAATTTTCTAAAGCATGCTTCAATAAACACAACTACAAGTATATGTCAAGGGCTGAACCTAGCAAAAGAGTCACATTTGGATATATCAGAGCAACAGCTAAAGGTGCATGCTCAAATCCTAAAATTGTCTTTTCTCCACCAAACCCTATGTTGTGACCACTCTTGAAGAGACGATTCTAAAGAGTGGTAACAACATAGTGTTTGGTGGAGAAATAAAGACATTATTCTGGAAAATAAAGAAGTTATTCTTGAAAATGTTTAAATTAACACATCTTTGGTTTGGATTAGGTTTTTATCAGGTTGTACATCCTTTCTACCAGTATTTCAGTCATATCACATCATATCTAGACCTCTGTATATCATTTAATAGATTACAGTAGAACTTAGTACCACTTAATAAATAAACATAGACGTCTTTATTAGCCGGTGGTTGCTTAATGAAGGATGAAAGTAATGGAGTTTTCTGCATAGCTTCTATCCTGCATTAAGATACCACCTGGCTCTACCACTCAGAATTAAGACCTCTTTTGGTGGTCATATTAGAGGGTTTTTACTGTATATATAACTCAGGCTTGTGACTCAAGAATGATCTTGAGTTCTCAGCCAGAGCATTTGTTGATGAATTCAAGCTCAGGGCCCATGGTTTTATTATAAAACATGTGGATTTGAGTCCCCCAAGTTCTCTCTCAGGCACATGTATCTGATTAGTCTGAGGTTGAGTTCCACTCAAACTCTAAGCACTCAGATGCAAAGACTTTTTCCCCACATAACTTCTCTTATCTCTGGGTTAGAACAACTGGTTAAGATTCTCTTATCAGTAACACGTGTAAGAACACTTAAGAATATAATATGACGTGACATCATAATTATTATATGACGTCAAACTGGGGAAAACTGATGTTTACATGTCATTAAAGGGGCAAAATAGATCTAGATCTACACTGTTTGGTTATGTGAGAAAAACAATCTGATGCTCGTTGTCTTTTAAAATCACTTGTTCCTAAACTCACCAAGAAAATGTTATTAAGCTTGCCAAAGGCTCGCTTAGTAACATTTTCTAAGGCTCGTTTAGGAATATGTAATCTTAAACAGGGATCATTTTGGTTCAGCAAATGAATGAGAGATTTGATTCCATTTGACTAACTGTTATGAGAGATTTTAGAATTTAATGAGAGAATGGTGAAAAATGTAAAAACAATTAACCAATTAACTCCAGCGATCTGCTTGCTACAGGAGCCAATCATTTCACTAGTAGATTTCTGGATTTTGCTCACAGTGAGCCTGTCAATATCAATTTTCATAATGATTTTCATACTCATTTGATGTACTTGCCTCAATACACAGAGAATGATAAATAGAGGATCTTACATGAGTGTTCTTGATTATTGGATTTATTAAATGAGTCTTTTTAAAACGATAAAAAACGAGCTTTAGCGAGTTTTTTATCGTTTTAAAAAGACGAATTTAATAAATCCAATAATCATGAACACGAATGCAAGATCCTATTTATAACATAACACACACAAATGTTATTTGCAGCCAATATTTCAGCAGTAACGTGGATTGTTATAAATTCTCCTTACATATAGAAATGATGAATGAAAGGTGTTATTAGGTTCGCTAGGTAACTGGGACAAAGTAGGTCCAAATTTTCCAACTTTATTTTTTACTTACTGTCATATCAACCAGGATCTAATTCAGACCTCTCTGGTATTCAATTTAACTGTGATAGTTTATGATACAAAAACATACAGAAACACGTCAAAATAATATTTGAGTTACAGTTTTGACATACATAGTTACAAACACGTCACATTATGACGTCATTGTACACAACATGTGTCTATGTAAAGCGCGCCATTTACATGAAGACCTATGTATACAGTCGCCAACACGTCCGACACTCACTGTCAATGGGATTCGAAATTCGCCTTCGTTTTGGTATATTAAGCCCTTCATTAGTGTTGTATGTATACACATGGACATGGACATTTCCACCGAGAAAAAAAATCTCGATTCAAGTTCAGTGAAAATGTTTGAAATGGACAAAAGATTCAGTACGAACTGCTGCATAAAATGTGTTGGGACAGGAGGAAGATTTTCGCGATCAGCTGAGTTAGTGAGTATAGCATATTTGAAATATGTTTGTGCTGTGCTGGATTCAGATGACTATTGTTGTTGATTGATGAGATATTTGTATGAGTAGAAATCTGCATAAACAAAAGGACATGCGGTGAAGAAAATGCAAAGTTGAGGAGGCATTTTAATTTAAATGTAGAATTGATTGTATGGGTCAGAGTAGCTGGTAGGTCTTTTTTGGCATACATTTTGTATATGATTCCTGACAGCGATTACAATTTGTATTATTTTATCGAAATTAAGGCGCAAGTGCCAACAATCCTTTGCCATCTATCGTGACTCAATCGTGGACAGGTAGGTCGACCACCGTCCGCCAGTTTGTTTGTTTTGACAGCGCGTATGAATCGTTCGAATGTCATTCGGTCGTTCGAATGTTATTCACTAGTGATTATATGCCCATGATTATCAAAAAATAAATGATAGTGTTACGTCACGCTGAAGCCACGTGTTATGTTATAAATGAATTAAAAGTATCTTCTCAAAAAATCTATTTCAAATAAATATTAAATGGTCTCACTGACAGTACATAAATATGAGAAATAATGTGCAGTTATTTAACAATTCCCCTGTTCAATCAACATGTAAAAAATATGACATGAATATTTATTAGCTGAAGTTTTATAATGTATTATTTTCTAGGAAATACTGTGGTTTGACAAAAACTTAAATCAGATATATATGTCAGAAGCAAACACAACAGACCCTAATCAGACGGTCCCTAGTATAGGAGCTGTCTGATCTGGGTCTACTTTGTTTGCAAATGCATGAAAAGGCGTTTATATGAACTTAGGAACATTTAATTTCAGAAAATTCCAAATGCTGCGGTCTGAAATTATGAACGAGAAGCAATGTGAATAAAAACTATTAATGAAGTGTCAATTCAAGTTGGTAACAAGAATCATCAATTGGAGAGAATATCTTTGATTTAACACTTGTTGCCTAAACAGTAAATCTTTTTTTGTCGATCCGGACGCTGTTTTCTTGCTACTTTTCTTCGATATGAATTCACACTGTGAGACATTTTGACTGATTGTAGGGGTACACGGCGACACTTGATTTCAGGCGTATTTTGATATCGGAAAGCGCCTACGTGTTACAGCACATGTGAGAGTAGTCAAGGGAAGTAACTACACAATTACTATAGACGCTGAAAAGCAAACATTTGCGAATCCACTCGTTTTCAAAACTGATTGTTCGGCAAGAGGGGAATTTTTTTAACAAGATGGAGGGAAAAAACATAGTTTTCAGGAGGGGGAATGGGGTCAAATTTCGTCGAATATTCCAGTAAAAAATACTGATTTCGATCGATTTTGTTTTCAAATTTTGGATGTGAGATTTATCTATCAATTGAGGATTTTTAATGCGAGATGAGGCATTTTCTTGCGAGAATCTTGCTATTTCGCAGTCCAAAATGATCCCTGCTTAAAAGACAACTTGCAACAGATCCTCTATATAACCATCAGGTCAGGCTTAAATCTGCTTTAGATAATATTTTGGTATGTCCTTTAACCTGGTATGCCGTGGTAATACATATCATATGTATTGTCTTTTATAAATTGAATATTTGAAACTTGTGTGGCCAAAGAATCAAGAGATGAATAGGCCATTGCTCCTGATGTAAATAACCTGTAGTACAACTGAAGGTAGTAAGTACCAACCCTCAACTTTTATGAAATTCAGTGAAAATACAGCAAACATTACATGCAGTAGTAGTTCACTTCAAAATGTCATTGAAAATTCCATGACAACAGACATGAGGCCAACATTTATATCACGCGGTGTGCCTCAACAAGTTGATCACTATTATGATTTTACAAAATAATGAAGTAAAAACTGATGAACTAGTTTCTTCCACACGGTAATGGTAAAATCAAAGATGGCAATCAGTTAAGTTTCATGGTCATTTTAAATCTGCAAAAAGCACCATCTCAACTTGTCTGACAGTCACATTTTTGAACTGTCAAGAAAAGTTCAGCAACATCAGTAGAAATAGTTCTCTCAATAAGCTACATGCAGGATTAAACAAGTTGTGACCTCTGACCTTGATGTATGACCTTGACCTTAATAAGTCACCCCTAAAAATGTTTGCTTCCATAAGTTGCACATGCATGCCAAGTTTGAAGTATGTATGTGCAATGGTGACGAAATTATTGCAACGTTAAAGTTGTGACAGACAAACCAACCAACCAATCGACAGAGAAATAACAATATCCCCCCCCCCCCTCTTTTCACAGATCTGAGGGGGAATAAAAAAGCAACCAGTCTGCCACATTGAACCTGATTATAGGGGTAAAACAGGATCATGCAATGCACCTCAACATGGTCCCATAATTCTGGTAAAAATGGTCAGAGCAAATATTCCCTTTTTATATGCATCTTCACATCAACATTGTTCATCTCATTGTTCATCTGGTAAAATTTTAAGTAAATCCTTCCAATGGTGTATGAGGAGTTAGACATGCAAGATTTGCAAGACCAATATATGGACTGACAAAAGCAAGGCTATATGTCTCCCTTCTCATGGAGGGCATAAAAATTCTGATACTACCTACAGAATTATTTTGCTTCACAAGTTAAATGCAAAATTCATCTAGAACTATCACTAAAGGTGATGAATACCCATGCACAGCAGTCTTGATTGCAATTTGCCTCTTTTTATTCATTATTATGGTGGTTCTATTGTATTATCATTGTGGCTGTAGGAAAGAATGCAGCAAACTACTATCTTACCATGTGCTGTCTTTATACCCTGTATGGCAACAGCTGGAGTGGTGGCCTGAGTGACTTTCGTTGTTTCTGAAAAACATATGTACCCCTTTACTTCATGAATATTCATATAAGAAACTAAAACCATCACTAAAGGTGATGAATATCCCCTCACAGCAGACATGATTGCAAATCCATGGGCTGATGATTGCTGTTCGTTAGATACTGAAAATGTTACATGATCATAATTCTCGAAGTTCAAGGGGAGATGATTCTGTAATACTTGGGGTGAACACATGAAAATTACATCCTTGTACAGCTGGGTCCAAACTGTTTGCAAAGGTCATCATGGTATTACCTATAGCAGCAAAGGAATTAATCTGTACTGCATTTACACTAAATATAAGAATACCCAACCCTCTCTGGATAGAAAAGATGAATATCTCAATTCTATTTTGATCATATTACATGAAATGCAGTTATAGCCAGTAGCAAATTGTGTAGAAACTGATCAAACTGCTACCTCAACAGCTGTTTGATATTGGTTTGCACAAGTTGCTGAAGGTTTTTTTTATTCATCATTGTGTTTTTTTTAGGATTATTAGATTATTACCTGCTCCTGGGTGCTGGGTTACTGTATTGTCACCTGTAGCCTGGGTTTTGGTGGAGGAATTAGTTGGGGCCTTAGAGGAGGAAGAAGCTGTGGCATTCATTGTGGAAGTAGGTAGGACCTTTGGGGTATGAGTTCCTTTATTAGTTAGACTTTCTGTGGCTGGGGCTTTCGTTGATGGTTGATGCGGGACTGAAATTTAAAAGTCAGTGGTTATGAAATAAAGACACCATCAAAGAAGCAAGAGCTCACCTTCACTATCCCTGATTTCTGACATTTAGACTGTACTTCACTAAAATTTGAATATCAGGGAAAGCAACTGTTAGTCATTCATATAATCTGACCACAGACCAAACACCATTGTCATTGACAAAATATGTAAATCTGAAAGTCGAAGATTGGGATCTAACAGTGGGAGATTTTTTGCTCTCAATATAAAGTCCTTTGATGGTGCATTTCATACAAATTGCTACCTAAATGAGCTGTGTTAACCGGAGAAATATGGTAGTCTTGAAATACTTTCACTCAAATTCATGTCCAAGATCATTGGTTAAATTCACGAAGTATGACCTCCCAAGCTGACAGGTTATCTATGTCATTGGCTTTCCCAAATAATCTTGCCTGAGGCGGCACCAGTTAGCAAATCTTCAATCATGTTAAGGGTATACTCGGGAAGACTCAATACTGGTAGACTGAAGCTTCCCACCCAAAGTCTGTCTCAAAAGCAGTAGTATACTGCCGAAAGCTGTAGAGTTCAGTCAGTTCACATGTATGAGTTACATAAATGTTTTTGACTGGCAATTTCTTTAAGTGACATCTCTTAACTGAAGAATCGAATTTGTATCAACTTCAGGAATGATCCTTTAATAATTCAAATGTCCATTAGTGACATTATAACTCGCTACATGTATTGGTTTCTGCATCATAAAAGAGGCATGGAACCAGTAAGAAAAGAGTATTCAAGAGCGGTAATTGTTGAGCACTTTCAATGTTGTTAGCGAATGAAAAATGTTGAATTAATTGATCAAGTCAAAATATCACCACTGTGGAGGGTGAATAAACATCAATTATAACGGTACACATCTCCTTTTGACCTTAAAGAAATGCTTAAAACTGTGAAAATAAACATTTTGTTGAAAAAGCCTGTAACATATGAGGGTGATTCTTCAAAAATGTGTAATATGCTGTCTCTCACCTTTCACATGATTTAAAAGTCATAAAAATTTACTTTTATAAGAATATTTTATCTTTGCCTAGTTAATAGGACACACCTTAGTGAGAATATAGTGATAACCAGTGAGAATTTATGTTAATTTTCTTGGAATCGAGTTTGAAATATGAAAGGGGGTGTAAAATTCCCATGTCCCTCATGATACAACACATAATAGAATGAGATATCTTGACCTTAAATCATCATAAATTTGATAATTTTTCTCTATTGATAATGTCATTATATTATCATAGAATGAATGAATACAAAATATAGCTGTTAGTTTAATCTTTAGTGGCTTTTTTCAGCTGCTGATTTTTGTCCCTCGATTTCCTGTCAGTACCGAAACGCTATGGTGTTTTAGCCTGTACCTATTTTATCTTGAAATTAAGGGAAATCCATTCTGACGTCATCAGAAGGATTTCCCCATGCAGTCATTATAGGGTACACTTCGAATTAGCAATCCCAGTTCTATGATAAGAAATGGCATCCCAAACATCTATTTCTATTGATTATGTTTTTAGGCCGTCAGCACCGAAACGCCCTCAAACCAGGCAAGCTGAACTATAAATTCATGTTAACAGATCTTGTCGTATACGCTGTGTGTACACGATGCTTAAATGCATAAAATAATTGAAACATGTACTGGGTAAATGCCTGAAATTATGAAAAATAAACAAAATTGTCATTACCGAAACGGTCATTACCGAAACGGCCTGTGTTTCGGTACTGACATAACCCTTAATTATTTTGGTATCTTACAACTATTTTGTGAAAATACGACTTTAACTTGCATCCAAAAACAAAATAAATAATATTTCTGAATAAATTCAGTACCATTTGGCTTTACTTTTTGCTGTCATTACCGCAACGTCATTACCGAAACGTCATTACCGAAACGTTTTTCATTCATTTTTTGGCATTTTTTAAAAGTTGAGCAATGGAAATGTTTGAACTGTTTACTTTTACGATAAATTAGTCCGAAAGCTAGTATAAAGCATGCTTTTAGTTAATTAAAAGAAATTTAGTAACACTTTGGAGACAATTTCAATACATCAAAATCTTAAAAATTAGCTGTTTCCATCACCTTAAGAGACAATTGTTGATTTTGCAAGATGTATTACTAAAAGAAACAGAATTACGTTATTCATATTCATAATTTACACACATCATGAACGATAAACACCCTTTAACTAAATATTAAGATAAAACGAGGTCCAATTTTACATCGTTGCGGTAATGACATTTTCAGGTCATTGGCAATTTATAAAATGTAAAAAAAAATATTTCTATTGAACAATCAGCACGGACATTACTCTTTATAAGTCAAAGACAGTTCATAGTTATGGTATACGTGTTAAGCAAACGGTTTTATGAGCAAAATGTTTTTGAAAAATTTGTAGGCAAAATTACAAATTTTTGAAGAATCACCCATGAATATTTTTAAAATACAGTCTACAGCTCGGTCTATTGAAGTTTGACTGTATGTGTTATTATCTAGTGTATATTACAGATTTGAGCTTCTCACCTGTTTTCCCTTCCACTTTAGCTGTAAGTTCTGTAATGGTTGCATTAAGAGTCTGAAAACAAACATAAATATATATTATAAAGCTGCCATAGAGTCAATTTAAATGTTGTCCAGTAGAAGGAAGATTTATAATTTTGAATGGGGTTTCAAAACTATATTGGCAGTAGAAAAAATTACAAGGGTAAATCTAAATCCCACATTTGAAGAGGGAGTATATACAAGAGCACCGCAAGCGGGTGCAACGCTCGTCTGTCGTCATTGTCAAGATGAACGTGCATACCAAAAATGAAGGTTGTAAATGAAAAATTGAAGAAGTTATGGTCAATGTTAAGATTTCGGACCAGGACAATGATGACGCTGACGCCGGGGTTACGACAATAGCTCTTCCAAACAGACGAGCTAAAAATGAATGAAATCACTTTTAAGAAATGATGTTTTCATTCCAGTGATTAATAATGCATTAGATCATTGTCCAGAGTTGAGATATGAAGTGATTACCAACATCTCATCGACAGACTGTAGTCTAATACGCAATAATGACGATTAATTCATAGCAATTAATCAGTTTTATTTCTGCAGTAAGTTCGCAGTTTGTTTACTTCCGGTGCTGTATCATTCAAATTCTCGCAAGAGACGTGAATCTCGCGCAGGTTGATCTACTTCCTTTCACGCTCGATAACTGGCGAAGAAGCATTTTTTCCTCAGCAGTATCGTTAAAAAATCTTTAATAAAACTATAAAATTTAGACAATCGTAGCTGTTCCGCATCATCAAAATGTCTGGCCGCAGAAGGGGAACGTATAAGAAGCGGACTACATCCCAGCCGCCACGTAAAAAGACTAAAACGGCACAATCAAACCCAGTAGCGGACGAGGTCGTATCGAGCGAGGAGACAGAAGCCGGTGAGTCTGTTATAGACTTTGCGTCCGCTATGGTGAATGCGGGTTTGATACAAGCGAATGCGGATGCTGTGAACGTGTCCAGTCTGCCGAGGGGTGCTACTGTACCCCCATGCGTACCTTCACAAACCGGCACTTTGTTTGACATCAGTTGCCCGTCCATTTCGCCCGCGGCTACGGGTAACAATGAGATCTTGCGCTTAGCTCAAGACAATATTGCGGTGCACGTTCCGGCATCGCTCAAACAGAAAATTTGTAAGGGCGAATTTGTGAATTTGTCCTTATTGTTGAAGGGTGCGGTGGAGCTGTCAGAGTTCTGTACTGGCTCGCAGCTTAGACTGACGGGCGAGGGGATAATAGAGTCGACCCCTAGGGAGTGTAGAGATAAAATAAATTCTATAGAGCGGTGGACTGATGCTTTTATCATCTACTGCTCAGTGTTTCTGGCCGCTCACCCTAATAAGGTATTCGAGCTTTTACACTATATGTCTACAATTCGGGAGTGTGCGTTTCGAGTAGGTGGGCGGGCCTGGAGCGTATACGACGAACAGTTCCGAATCAGGCAGGCTGTTGCGCCTCAGTCTTGGGCCTCTTTAAATAGTGACCTATGGCTGCGGTGCACACAGGTCCCTGTAGTCCGCCAAAGTGTCCAACCCCCCACGCCAACTAATAACCTTTGTAAAGACTACAACAATGGCGTTTGCCGGTGGCAAAATTGCAGATATCAGCATGCATGCATGCGATGTGGATTAACACATCCTGAAATTTATTGCCGACGCGGACGACAGGTCCCAGCCACATCAGTGGGCGCAAATAATTTTGATAATCATAGAGCGGAAGGGGGAGCTACTGGTGCCGCGCGCCCAGTCTTTAACACTGCTTCACACAGAGCTGGCTATCGGGGTTCCTTTCGTGGTTCTGCCAGGGGAAACTTTCGGAGGTAGTGGCATTTCGAACACTAACTTAACGGGTCTGGCAGAAACTTTCGGCGGTAATGGCATTTCGAACACTAATCTAACGGATCTTGCACCTTCCATATTGTTCGGCTGGCGACCTGACAAAATTCATGTTTTTTGAGCGACACGCATACGAATCTGTCAAAGTGCGTTTTGCTAGGCATTTTCTTATGCGGCTCACTTTTGGCATAGAAATTACATTATAGGTATTGGCGAATCAAGCAGTGTAGCTAGTTTCTGCGAACCCTGGCGATTTATAGAGAACATTGGCGATTTATAGCGAACATTGGCGATTTATAGCGAACATTGGCGATATTTGGCGGGCATTTACATGAATATCTGGCGATGGCGATCTCTGGCGAGTTGAAGCGAATTTGGCGGCTAATAAGAACAATTAGGTAGCATTTAAACCCCGGCCCCGGGTCTTTCCTTCAAGGCGGGATTTGTCAGCAAAAAGGTTGTGTAATCTCTACTGGGTCATTTATCCCGGTAGGGAACATGGTTGTGGCCATTTGTATCCACAAAAAACATTGTTATTTTTATAGTCATAATACATCACTAGTCAGTATTCAATTTACGGTTATGTTCTGTTATACATATGTTCATGTTTTACATATCTTTTGCATTTGCGTTTTATATTGATATAGTGGCTGCGGAGCACAAAATAAATATTTTATTATCGACATAATGGTTTTGTTGAAATTACCGTCATGAAATAAATCATTTGAATTAAATCATTATTTCAATTCTAAAATGCTTGTAACGAGATATCAGTGTTTGTTTCGAAGGAAAATTTCAGTCTGATTTAGAATTGAGGTGTAAATATGATCTTTTGATGGGACACCTACAATACATGCCCCAGTGATAATGATCATGATACAGGTAAATCAAGTCACAGTTTGTTGTTACAAACAAACAAGCTGAGGTATTGAAGCCAATCAATTATGCAAACTGCTTAAAATGACAACATTCCAAAACTGAGAGATTATGAACCATTTCCTGCTACTCTTCATGCCTGGTATCAAAGAAAGCTCTCAACCATCTTCTACCCTGGTCCACCCAGTGATTTATCTAATGATTGGTCATAACTGGGATGAGCCTAAAACCTGGGACAAACTAAGTGAGAGAGTTACAAAAACCACTCAAGATTTCAATTCTGCCAAATTTTTTTTTATACTTTATCCTGGCAATACTAAATAACTTTTATCTGTGATGTGTCAATGTGTCCCTACGAATTGATGATTTCAAGCGTATGATTTTAATGATAGGGAATACTCACACTTCCACTAATACTGCCTATGGTTGAAAATACAGTCAAGTGATAATTTTTTTATTGAAATAAGCAAGGAGGGTAATATAATAGTTAAAATGAACACAAGATGTGCAGTGAATTATTGCAATTTTAATCATTGCACATCCTGTATTCATTTTGGCTACCCTCCTTGTTCATTTCAATAAAAAATACTATTCCACACATATTTTTTTAAACCAATTCTTTTTTTTTAAAGAAAGGGTAAGATGTTTGACAAAAACTCTGCATGCCACTAGTCACTCTTATTATCTAATACCCCCATTCCACTGAGCGGTGATTCCGTTACGCTTCGAAATTTTGGTCAAAACGCTGCTAAACGTAGCAGGAGCGGCAACAGCACAGTAGAAACGCCCTGATTGTAGTAGAAGCGTAAGAGAAGCTTCTTGATCGCCACTTCACGGCGACTGTTTTGACCTTGCTCAAAACAATCGTAGTGGCATCACCATGGACTCGAATCGCTGCAAAAGCGTAGTAAGAAATTCATGAACGCAGCAGTATCGTAACCGCAGCGTGAGTAACGAAGCGAAATCGCAGTCGCATTGCAACAAAAGCGCCGAGATATTTGTCCGCATACATATGCTTTTTCACACATTTGCAAACAGAGTAGACCCAGATCAGACAGCTCCTATTGGAGCCATCTGATCAGTGTCTGCTTTGTTTGCTTATAACATGATATAGATATGATTCTACAGTTTTTGTCAAAGCAAAAACATTTCTTAAAAAGGTTAAATTTTAAAAATGCAGCTAATAAATATTCATAAGATCATTCTTTCTTACATGGATATTGAACAGGGAATGTCAATGCTTGAGTCACCCCATGAAAGACTTAGCAAAAAGATGACCTAGATCAGGCCCAACAATGTGTTTTTCTTGATCTGGGTCTTCAAAACAATTTGATCCATTTTCTTGGAAGGCTGATGGTCAACTGTTTCGAAAGCAATTTAATCACCTATTTTATATAGAAACGTTCCAAAAGCGCAACAGAAGCGCTGCGCTTCTGTGCTTAGGTCGAAGCAAGGTTGTAATAGCAACGTAGTAAGCGTAGACGAAGCGTAGCCTGATATCCCGTGTCGTAGTGGAAGCGTAGTAGAAGCGTCTTGGAGAGACATCAAGTGCCGTAGAAGCACAGCAACGTCTCGACAGGAGCGTAAACAGCGCAGCGAGATCGTTATTGAAGCGTGCTAGAAATGCCAAAGTCCCAAAATTAGGCACATGACGGCACTTCTGCGGCGATTTGGAAGATTTTGGAGAAGCGCCATGATCGCCATGAGCGCAGCCTAAAGGAATGGGGGTATAAACAAGATCTAATTGTACCTGATTCTGTTACAGGATGTCCCCCAAACGAAACAGACAACAGGTATAGATGAGCAAAATCAGACAATATCTAATCAACCAATTACAGGCCATCATTAGGATACCATGGCAACCAAAAGTTTTGAGTTCAGGGTACCCAAATATCCCAACATACCAATTCCAGCAAAATCAAACAATATCTAAATTTCTACCAATCAGAGCCTTCCAATTCGGTAACTATGGCAATTTTTGAAAAACAAAAGTGGGATGCACATCTGCACATAACCAGCAATGTTAATGTGAAGTTTCATTAGGATCAGATTTTTACTTTTGATCAGTGTCATTTGAACTTATCAGATGGTGCTTAATTTATATACTGTATTTTGGGTGATAAATCTGGCTAAATTACTGATTCAATAAGATGCCTAGAACCTCTTTAATAAGCATTGAGAATACTGGGTTACCTGCATATAGGTTTGGAATCCTTCACCAAGCTGTTTGAACCTCACTATAGGTACAAAGCTTTCCTTCATATCTTCAATGGCAGCTGCATTTTTCTGTAACAGAGTGTTAATAGAGCTATCACTGAAGTTAATTTGTACCCATTCCCCTGCATGCATGACAAAGTGACAGTTGGTGAGTCCCTTACCAGATTTTAGCCCATGTGTTGGTGGACAACAGTGAGGTCTGATACCGATAGTTGTTGAACAATGGCAAACTATGCAAGATGACACCAAGGTAACACAAGTGATCTAGCAAACCGAAAAATTATTGGTAAGAACCAATTTCTATAATCTGAGACTGATTCTTGTAATAAAAATTGAGAAATCCGTGAATTTGGAGCAGATTCCACAAAATCTTATAACAAGAGTGACAGAGGGCACAATATACGCCCGTCGAGGTCTTGTTCAACATAAACTGGGGTTAACGATACTGTAGCATGTCTAGATAAACATTGTGGTTAAATTTGGGAAGGATCCACCAAGCGGACCTTGAGTTAGAGATGTTACAGACAGACAGGTAGGTTAACATTTTTGCTAAACGCAAATTCTAAGTCCAATTAAGTGACCTTGACCTTGGATATATGAACTGGGACTTGGCAGGCTACTGTAGCATGTCTAGATAAACATTGTGATTATTTTTGGGAAGGATCCACCAAGTAGAATTTGAGTTAGAGATGTTACAGACAGACAGATAGGTTAACATTTTCGCTAAACGCAAATTCTAAGTCCAATTGTGCGACCTTGACCTTGGATAAACAAGCCGGGACTTGGCAGGCTACTGTAGCATGTCTAGATAAACATTGTGGTTAAATTTGGGAAGGATCCACCAAGCGGAACTTGAGTTAGAGATGTGACAGACAGGTAGGTTAACATTTTTGATAAACGCAAATTCTAAGTCCAAATGTGTGACCTTGACCTTGGATATAGGAACCGGGACTTGGCAGGCTACTGTAGCATGTCTAGATAAACATTGTAGTTAAATTTGGGAAGGATCCACCAAGTGGAATTTGAGTTAGAGATGTTACAGACAGACAGGTAGGTTGACATTTTTGCTAAACGCAAATTCTAAGTCCAATTGTGCGACCTTGACCTTGGATAAACAAGCCGGGACTTGGCAGGCTACTGTAGCATGTCTAGATAAACATTGTGGTTAAATTTGGGAAGGATCCACCAAGCGGAACTTGAGTTAGAGATGTTACAGACAGACAGGTAGGTTAACATTTTTGCTAAACGCAAATTCTAAGTCCAATTGTGTGACCTTGACCTTGGATATACGAACCGGGACTTGGCAGGCTATTGTAGCATGTCTAGATAAACATTGTGGTTAAATCTGGGAAGGATCCACCAAGCGGAACTTGAGTTAGAGATGTTACAGACAGACAGGTAGGTTAACATTTTTGATAAACGCAAATTCTAAGTCCAATTAAGTGACCTTGACCTTGGATATACGAACCGGGACTTGGCAGGCTACTGTAGCATGTCTAGATAAACATTGTGGTTAAATTTGAGAAGGATCCACCAAGCAGAACTTGAGTTAGAGATGTTACAGACGGTCAGAGCCATTCCATAATATGTCCCGTTTTTTCAAACGGGCGTATAAAAAGCAATCATCTCTCAATGTATCATGTTGTTTGCACTTCCTGCCTTCTCATAAACTTGTGCACAATCATGCTTTATCAATAAGAGAATAGCTGATAAGGACATGTAACAAGTAAGTTTAGCAATTACATAAAATATTTCCTTCTTTTTCAAACCCTTCAAAACTAACGCTTGTGTAAATTTGAGATCATTTAATTGACACGCTATTCATATACTCCTCAAGATACAATTATCAAAAGTTTTGTCAAGAGGAGAGCTGTACCTGTCAAAAGTGATTATCATCAAATACCATAACAGTTGTGTTCCTTGTTTCAAGGAATAAACATTGTGGTGCATTTTCAAATGTTTCCTTGCAACTCTCACTTAGCATATATTTAAATCCTTTCTAATAAATATTTATACAAGAATTCATGATTTTTTTAATATTCATTACCTGAATATTTATAATGGCCACTGAACAAAGGATTTTTTTTTATCATGGCAGAAACTGTAAATCAGATATATGTTATGTCATAAGCACAATCTGATCTGAGTCTAATCTGTTTGCAAAGATGGCAAAAGTCATCTCTTTGGGAGAAAAGGTTAACTCTTTGCACAATAGTTGTAACTTCACAATAATATAAACAATTTGGAAACAGAAGCAATGCTGAGTAACTTGCCTTTTTCTCAGTATCAAACTATTTGTGAATGTGACTATATTTTTCAAAAGAAATGGATTAAACTTAAAGGCCAAAGAAAGTTCTAGCAGCTTACAATTATTTGGCCAAAGTTAAGAATTTGCGGGAACCTGAAGGAGCCCTTTGATCAGGGTCTACAGTTTGCAATAAAAATTATTTTCTTCAGTGATTTCAGTGTGACACACATGTATAAGGAATGTGGCCAATACATCAGAAACTGTAGAATCACATCTATATTATATCATAAGCAAACAGAGCAGACTATAAGGAGCCATCTGATCTGTGTCTACTCTGTTTGCAAATACTTATTTATGGAGTAAAGGGTTAAGATACCTGCACTGTGCTGTTGAGGGCATTGTATTTTGCTTGTATCCTATCCAGACTGTCTTTCACTGATGTCAGGAGTGATGTAGCTGAGAGCTCTACTGGATGATTCTCTATCCCGGACTCGGAGCTGCTATTCTGACTAAGCTGAAATTGAATCATTTGACCATGTCAATACTGAGCCTAAGAATTATTCTATCAGGTACTCTGGAATGTAATGAAGAGAAGTGCTAATTAAAATCATATGGTTCTTCTTACCAGACATATTCTGTATACTGTCTAGACTGACTATTTTACAATCAAAAGAATTTATCAAAGTCCATATTTAATTTATCTCCATTTCGTTTTTCATGCAAAATCATTTTATATTTGAGTAATCTGTTTAGTTAACCTTGTTTAATATTCAGGTAAGAAATAATGACATCATGAATACTTATTAGCTGAATTGTTATAATGACATATGTACACAGGATATTTTGGTATTAGAAGATACTGTAAAGTAAGATGCTTATACCCTAGGATTCAGTACTCTGAATCCTGCTTAACCTGAATGTGAGAATTTAATACTTCATGATTATTCATTAGCTAAATTTTTATTGTTGCATATTAAAAGGAAATGCGTGGCTGTGACAGAAACTTAAGAATCAGATTTATAGTATTCCATAAGCAAACAGAATAAACCCAAATCAGACTGCTCCTGTAGGAGCTGTCTGATCATGGTCTGCCCTGTTTGCAAATGTGCCAAAAGTCGTAAACATAAGGGAAAGGAAAAAGGTGGAGAAATAACATGGCAATATGCATGAGAAAACTTACCATGTCATGTACAATATCCGTGACACTCATTTTAAACTGTTCGCTGTGTAAAACCTCTGACATGGCAGAATGCTCACTGGAGATGGTGGAATGGTCAGTGGCCAAAGTAGATAAATTCTTTTTCAAACTATCTGTGACATTTTCCAAAGCAATAAATCTCTCCTGTGAAAAATACACACAACTTTAATCAGACAAACGTTTTGCAACTAGCAACATCTAACATTTTACATCATGAATATTCATGTAAGAAATAATGTAACAAATATTAATTGGATTAATTTTTATAATGCTGTATGAACAAAGGATATTTTAGCACTGGTAGAAACTACAGAATCCAATCCATATTATTCTATAAGCAAACAGAGCAGACCCTGATCAGATCTACAGCAATTATCTAACCTGAGTCTTCTGTGTTTGCAAAGATGTTAAAATTTATAGAGTAAAGGGTTAAAGTGATAACTACTAGTATTTATGTCCACCTATACCTGGATTGAGCCTAATGTCCTTAAAAGGGCCATTTCAAAACAGCATAAATCCAGATCAGAGAACTCCTTCACTACTTATCTTCAAGGCTTCAGACTAGCTTTGATATTCTTCCCCCCCCCCCCCAACCCAACTCCAAAGGAAAACTGATGACCAATTGATGCACAGAGAGTGCCAAAGTGTACTCTAAAGTGTACCCTGAATGTATCTTTGTTTTGCTGGTAGCATACATTTTGAACTGGTCTTTTAATTTTAACATATAACAAGACTTAACCATATCAAGATGTAAGAACCAACCAAATAAATGGCATCTGGCTAGAAACTGGAAAGATTTTGATTGTGTACATGTACAGTTAAACATATTTGCAATAACAATACCTCATGCTGACTGAGACTTTTCATCAAGACTGACAGCTGTGCTGATGTGGTGCCATTAATGTCCTCTAACTTCTGTGAAAATGTCTGAAATAAAGGAATATATCAATAGAGCTGATATGGGTACCTGAGTAACAAGTAGTGTAGAAAAGTCAGCCATACCCAGGTATAAATCACCTGTTGCCCAAGATCATCACACTTTTAGGATGTATTATCTTTTCCAGAAAAAAATAAGCACACCAAAATCTATGAGTATTTTTAAAAAAAATACAATATTCTCAACAAACATGAGTGTTCGAAGGAACACATGTGTCACCTGCTGGGAGCAGTGTTACAATAAAAAAAGAAAGTGTGATCCCTAAGTGCCTCTCGGCAGGTGACACAAAAATGAGCAAGATTGTAAATCATATGTGCATGTGTCACTCGTCATTTTTTTTCCAAACAGGACATGTATTTATCAAATTATATATACACATGTATATATACTAATTGGAACTTGGGTATCCAAAGGTAATTGTCAGCAGAGTACCTGGGTTAGGAGTTCTGAAATTAACTATCTGTGTTTTCAATGTTGTCAGAGATGCTGCCAGGATTTCAATTTGGTGGGGGAAATCCCCCATCAAATAAAAAAAGAAGTGGGGGACCTACTGGGGAGGGGGCGGGCAGTTAACGGGCAGTAGTTATTACTAGTTAATGCATCCATTTACATTTGTAAGTAAACATATTAGACCTAGTTTTCTTACTTTCAACACACAAAGACACATTTCTATTAATTCTCAAATATCCCTTATACATAATGGGCATTTTCTCCAACTTTGATCCAAGCCATTAAATTTTCGAATATCTAAAAGATTTGAATAGAGCTAGATTCTTTTGCTGTGGGAATATTTTCAATTGCAATATAGGAAGCTGTTCTCATAGCACTTATCAATGCCTCGGTCCTTTCATCTAATTCTGACACCAAGTTTGAAACTTTTACCAACTTACTTTCAAAGACAATGTTATGTGATCGGCAGACTCAGTCTGTCTTATTAGAGTTGATGTGCGGTAGTTAACGCATCCATTTGCACAAGTGAACGTGTTGGTTTTCTTTCTTTCAACACACAAAGTAAAAGTATATTTCAAAACTTTGTTCGCCGATGATTTGAAACAAGATAGCTGATATTTTGTGGTCCTTCCATTTTTTTCGGATTGGACGTTTTCTTAGGATCATCATCTTGTTCGTTTTTCAAATCCGAAATAGCTGGAGGCTTTTTAATTTTCTGCTTGCATCTCCAAGGTTTCCATAGATGAACTCGCCACAGGGCGAAAGAAATCACTTATTTCTCTTTTATTGCTAGACATTTTTTCTGTCGTCTGCAGCATGCACAAAATGTCGTGAAAGTAAACCAGAAATGGTGTACATAGGCGTTTCCCCGCATCATTCGTTATTTAAATATAGATTTTTCAAAATGCGGGAACCAGTGTCAATTGTCAATTACAGGTATCCCTCTAGGGAGTTATTGATCGAATGCAAGACCGCTAAAAATAGGATTTGGGGTATTCCAACTTCAGTGCTATTTGCGATGCCGATACAGACCTTTCTGTTTGGATTTATTTTGCACGCACTGGATAATATTTTTTGCGGAACAATCATTTTGACTGCGGGATAATGCCCTCACCATTTTGAGAAAAATGGGGGACTGAGGCAAAGATAAGCGGGATCCCGCACATCCCGCGCCCTGACAGTATCTCTGTGTTGTCCATTTTCCAGCCTGGGCAACCAGATCTGAGTGTGGCTTGTTCGTGGACAACCAAGAAACTGCCGATACAGAAAGCGATCTTCTGGATGTGTTCTGGATAAAGTGACAAAGTGAAAGTAGAAAATATTTCGACTGGTTCCAAATGAGCCATGAAATCTGCATCATGTTGTTGGACAACCTGGAGAAGGAATAAACTTAGAACAGGGACATGGTTAAGATAAACTAACAAAATCCATGTCTTGCTGTTTACTGACCTGTATCATGTTGGTAAGCTCAGGAGGTATTTTGTCTGAAGATTCATCAGTGTCTGCATCCTAAAATGAAACAATCAAATAAAACATTGTATTAGCAATAAGATTGCTTCACATACATGTAGAGGACAACTGCCCCTCAATGATTCTGGGTAGTCAAGGCAAGCAGTAGCTCAATGCAGTATATAAGTAATGCAGAAAGCTCTCAAGGGACTTTTAGAAGTTTTCTGCATTACTTTTGGCCTACATTAAACAACCATTTGGTTTTTAAGACGCTCATGTTTATTCATTAAGTGGTTGCTGAAGAAAGGTTTTACTGTACTATTAGAACATTAAACATTTACAATAATTCTGTTTTAACCCTTTCCCTGCTCAATATATATGTAAGAAATCAGGGCTCGCGCTAGGCTTCGCCATCGGCGCCATTTGCGCAAAATTAGACAATATGGCGACAAAAAAATAAAATTTGCGAAAATGATTGGCGCCAACTTTTTTTCGCCGATTTTCTAGGCATAAAGTGGATAAAATGTTGGGTGTATCTGTTTCTATATGACTGGTAAGAAACAACAACCACCAGTTATTCTGTACAGTGTTTTCCCCAGGCATGCCAGGTCCTTTCCCCTTGTCGTGTGTGATATGATTTAATTCCCGGAGGCCAATATGCCACCTGCCATAATTTCAACAACACTCTTTAATCCCCACTGCGACAGACCCAATAAAAATCTTCACTACACACACTAGCTGCCAAATATTCAAGGGACAACGTGTTACATACATTTGGTGTGTTAATCAATCAGGGAATACACCTTTTGTTGACCCAGTATGCAATCTCAGTCTGGTTCCGTATTCTGCTACACCAGTATGTGTAATGGAATATGTTTATTCGGGAACCAGTCGTGTCAAAAAACCCAACATGGATGCATTGTTTATAAGTTTTAAAGTGGGGAATTTCGATACCATATAATCACCTTGTGACACGTGTATTACTTAAACCAGGGGACTGGCATTTAAATATAAGTGACAATGAGATTAAAGAGCGACAAACAAGGCAATTAGCTGGACATTCCTTGTGATTATAATGTGTTAATTGGACCAGATCGGTCTTTTTTTATCCAAGGTAAGAAACTGCTCCTCCTAGACTGTGTTTTGATAATTGGATAATGAATGATTCCATGGTTTGACAAGTGTCCTGTAATGATTATGTCACTTGTTTTTTTTTACATAAACTTATGTCAATCTCTAATAAAAAATAAATCCAAATCAAGCAAATTTATCAATTTTCTCTTCATAAGTTTAATATTGTATTGCTATATTATAAGTACACGTATTTAAACATATTTGGGATGATGATTTGGGTTATAAATTTGGATAAAAATTTAGTTTAACATTTTTCATTAGCTGATTTTTTTTCTCTTCTCTTCTTTTGTTAGTCAACAGTGTCAAACAAGTGTTCTTCATTAAAAAAAAAAGATAAAATATTTATTTGAAGTGGCACTTTTAGTAATAGTCAGAAATTAGCCGTACAGTATTAAAAATAGGTTTTGGCTCCAATGTCTCAAATTTGGCTCCAATGTCTCAAATTTGGCTCCAGTTTTTTTCAAATGGCGAAAGTAATGGCGACAACTTATTTATGCCTAGAGCCAGCCCTGGAAATAATGACATGAAATTTTATAATAGCATAATTCTTTTGTACACATGAATCTTTGGTATTGGTAGAAACTGTAGGATTAGATCTTTATACTGCATAAGCAAACAGAGCCGACTGATCTGATCTTGGTTTACTCTGTTTGCAAAGGCATGAAAAAGCGTTTGTATAAAGGAAAGGATTAAGATGACAATTTAACATGACAAACATTCACAACACTGAACACAATGTATCTAAATACTGGCATAATGTCAAAGTGTGTTACATACAATATGTTGAATTATGATTCATTTTATCGCTTCGAGTGCTTAATTTTAAATACTACTTAATTTAAAAATATTTTCCCTTATTTTTCAATAACCAAAAAAACAACACACAAACAGCCATTTCTTTTACCTGTTTGAGGGTTTCTATCTGTGAATTGATGTCCTGAAGTTTTGCAGCTTTCTCTTTTAAAGAATCTTGTATTGAGCTGATTGTGTCCTTCATGCCAGTCACATCACTCCCAAGTGATGCCAAACTCTGTAAAGTACATTAAAGCTATTAAAAAAGTTCATTATGACATCTCAACATTCTCATTATATTCACCTGTAACTCAAAAATAAAATACATGTTACCCTTTATTCCATGAATATTAATGTCAGAAATAATGACATCAAGAATATAATTAATTTTTTTTTTTTTTTTATAATGATGTTATTATTCATGAATGGCATATACAGACATTTTTGGCCGTGGAAGAAATTGTAGAATCAGATCTATATTATTTCATATTAAGCAAACAGAGCAGACCCTGATCAGATGGTTCTTACAGGAGCCGTCTGATCTGGATCTACTCTGTTTTCAAAAGTGCTAAAAGGTGTATCTATGGATAAAGCGATGAAATATGCTAACAGAAAACATATAATATAGCTGTTGATAATTTATATCAACTATCATTGTAACTGATTAGGTCATACAAATTGTTTTATAAAAACTGTTTACAGGTTGTACACTGGTATTACAGTGAATATTCTTACAATGAGGTATTGACAATTAAAGGAATATAGTTTGGAAGCTTGTTATTGGAATAAGTAGAACTGTGATATAAGTGATGAATACCCACTGAATGGCACTTTGTCAAAGGAGGTAACCATTGTCTGAATGTCTGTCTGTAGTGAACTTGTTTGCACAATAAACATTTCGCCCAATTACAGTCAGAGGATTTCAGAGATGAAGCACAGACAAGAATGTGCAGGAGCACTTTATTGTTAATATTACTAGGCTTAGGTTACTGGAATTTGAGTCCTGCACATATTTTTTATGAAACAGACATAACTTTTTTGGTTAAAATTTTGGAACTTGCTAGAACATGTTTTCTGTACATTGTATCTAGCAAATCATAAAAAGAATGGAGTGTGATAGACAGATGGATGGATGAAAAATTCAGACAATTAGTCTGTATCCCAATACCTTACTGAGCTTACCTTTGAGACAGTTTGAACTTTTTCTGGTAGCTGTTTTAGCTCTGGTGCAGCCTTTAAACCTTCCCCTAATTTAGCCACATCTTCAGACAACTTGAATATCTGAAATACAACAGAAAATACCCTCCTAGAGTAGAGAGAAAATACCTCATAACTATGATAGTTTCCTGAAGGGCAGATATTCCAATTATTTATAATGAGAATTCAAGGACTTAGAATAGGATTTTTTGTTGGTCTTGTTTTCAATCATTTCTTTGATGAAAATTTATGCATGAATTGGTCATTTCATAATTTTATTTTAAAATTTCAAAGGAACTTTTTCTTTGACAAACACTAAAGGATCGTATCTACATAATGCCATATTTAAAAGCAAAAAGAGCAAACCAGATTAGAAGACTCAGAGGGCAAACCCTTTACTCCATGGATATTTATGTAAGAAATAATGACATCATGCATATCAATTAAGATCACTTTTTATAATAGTACATGGACACATGAAATTTTGGCCCTGGCAGAAATTGTAGAATCGTATCTATATCATAAGCTAACAGAGCAGACCCTGATCAGATGGCTCCTACAAGAGCCGTCTGATCTGGGTCTACTGTTTGCAAAGGCATAGAAAAGTGTATTTATGGAGTAAAGGGTCAACAAGTAACAGTTGCTGCAGGACACAAGTGAGTTTTATTAGCCACTCCACCTGGAGAACTAATTGCCTCCAAAACATTTTTCAAACCCCGACTATCAGTACAGTAATTAATTTCATTATTTGAACACTAAAACAAAGACCTATACACACTTATCATAGGTCTTTGACTAAAACAAGTATAACAAGAGATGTTTGTAAAACATGTATACCCCCAGACCCCTGACCTTTGACCTAGTGACCTAAAAACAATAGGGGTCATCTAGTGGTCATGACTAATCACCACAGCAGGTTTGAAGATCCTAAGCCAAACCCTTGAGCAGTTTTTGATTGGAAACCATTTCACCAGTTAGTGACCTCAAAAACAATAGGGGTCATCTAGTGGTCATGACTAATCACCAAAGCAAGTTTGAAGATCCTAAGCCAAACTCTAGAGAAGTTATTGATCGGAAACCATTTCACCAGTTAAGGTAATGGTGACCTTGACCTTTGATCTAGTAAGTTGGTAAACAGTAGGGGTCATCTTGTGGTCATGACCAACCACCACAGCAAGTTTGATGATCCTACGCCAAGCCGTTTATCAGTTATTGATCGGAAACCGTTTGATCTACCGACCGACTGATATGTGCAAAGCAATGTACCTCCTTTTCAAAAGGGGGGTATAATTATCGATCTTTAAGACAGGTGGAAACTTAATGCAGGGTGAAAGTCATGCAGAAAGCTCCTATAGCAGCTTTCTGCATGACTTCCACCCTGCATTAAGCAGCCAAACTTTTGATGTATCGAGTTTTTACTGTAGTTTATCAGGGTGAGATTTATTGTAATAGTGGCATGAATGATATATGTGTCTTCTCACTTACTGTGACATTAATATTTGATATATTGGTCTGGAATCGTGCCAGTCGCTTGCTCTCTAGCTCCTGACTCTTGTTGAGGGCGGACATCTGACTGTACAGCTTCTGGATATCCTCAATGCTCACCACACTCTTGCCTTCAACTGTGGAAAAAACACAATTTGTTTAATCCAAAATCATGAATATTAACTAGCTGAATCGTTATCATGTCAAATGAATAATTTTTGACCATGGTAAACACTGCAGACTCGGATCTATATCATATCATAAACAGAGCAGATATCAGACAGCTCCTACAGGAGCTATCTGATCTGGGTCTGCTCTGTTTGCAAAGGCATTAAAAGGTGTCTAGTATGGATTAAAGGGGTAACAACAAAATGCCCAAGTAACAATGGGAGATGCTAGTGTAATGGTTCTAAACAGTCTACTCATGGCCGACATGTGTGCCAAATTACAGTAAAAACTCAATAGTTTGAAGGTTTGGTACTGAAGAATTGAGAACTTTTTAGACAGGCAGTTGCTTAATGCAGGGTAAGAGTCATACAGAAAGCTCTTAGAGTAGTTTTCTGCATGACTTTCAGCCTGCATTAAGCTTCCTATTTCAGTGTTCATACTAATTCGTTTTACTGTTTACTGAATCATTACTATGTCAGACAAGAGGGCCATGATGGCCATTAATCGCTCACCTGTTCGTAACAGATTAACGATTTAAAATGACAGATTGCATGTAATCTTGCGCGGGACACTTTTTGTTAAGGTGTCATAATTTGAACAATCTTGGAAAAGAACTACTAAAGGATGCTACATACCAAATGTCTAGGCTTTACAGTTTCAGAGAAGATTTTTAAACTTTTGGTCATAACTTGAAATTTTTTTGTAGAGGACCATGATCATGGTACATACCAGATATCAAAATCGTAGGCTTTGTGGTTTCAGAAAAGAATATGTTTAAATGTTAAGGCCTGCATGATGCACCTTAAGGGACGAAATAGACAAGAGGATTATAAGAGAAGAAGATTTTTTAAGACTTTCCTATGAAAAACTGATATGCCCCGGGGTGGGGCCATTTTCAACCCAGGGGACATAATTTGATCAATCTTGGTAGAAAACTATTAGATAACGCTACATACCAAATATTAAAGGTCTAGGCCTTACAGTTTTGGAGAAGAAGATTCTTAAAGATTTTCATATGAAAAACTGATAAGCCCTCTTGGTAGAGGACCATTAGATAATGCTACATACCAAATATCAACGGTCTATACCTTATAATTTTAGAGAAGAAGATTTTTAAAGATTTTCCTATGAAAAACTGATAAGCGCCGGGGCGGGGCCATTTTTGGCCAATGGGTCATAATTTGAACAATCTTTGTAGAGGACCATTAGATCATGCTACATACCAAATATCAAAGGTTTATGCCATACAGTTTCAGAGAAGAAGATTTTTAAAGATTTTCCTATGAAAAACTGATAAGCCCCAGGGCGGGCCTATTTTTGGTCCGGGGTCATAATTTGAACAATCTTTGTAGAGGACCATTACATCATGCTACATACCAAATATCAAAGCTCTTGGCTTTGTGGTTCCAGAGAAGAAGATGTTTAAGTAAATTGTTGACGCCCGCACGTACGCACGACGCCGGACACAGGATCATCCCAATAGCTCACCTTGGCACTTTGTGCCAGGTGAGCTAATAAAGGTATGACCTTGACAAAATCAGGTAGACACATGTGCATACAATCCCTATATTGACAAATCAAGCTGACAACAAGTGGGTTTGACCAAAAAGATATTTATGTAAATGTTTAATGAAACTTCTGCAATTAATTTACATATCAATGACTGTTGCAGCAATAGTGCAATGTCCTTCTCAGCTCTCTATTCATTTAAGAAATTAGGACATGATGACCATGATTTAGATTAGATGAATTTTCATTTTGGCATATGACTGTGAATTTTGCCATTGCAGAATCAGATCTGTATTATTCCATAAGCAAACAGACCTGGTTCCATGCTTATAAAGCTTTTTAGTCGAGTCTGAGTTTTGTTCTCAAGCTTTTGATTGGTCAGATTTGAGCCAAAGGCTCAAATCTGACCAATCAAAAACTTGAGAACGAACTCAGACTCGACTAAAAAGCTTTATAAGCTTCTGTAAAAGTCCTTTTTTAAAACCGTTGTGATAAATAGAGCATTTTGCAAAATGCTCTATTTATCACAATAGTTTCAAAACTACACAATTCTAAAAATTTCCTTTTTTCTCTAGTAAATGCTCCTTTTCGGTAGATTTATTCAAAGAGGTTTGTTCTAAAAATACATGTAGTCTAGGAGGGAATGGGTTAAAAGACTACACATAATAATTATGAGTAGCTACTGCACTTATTTTACTTGAAAGTGACTACTGTTTGTTATACCTTTGAATACTGGTAACAAGTGTGCTGTCATTTGCAAACAGTGTAGACCCAGATCAGAGGGCTCCTGTAGGAGCCTTCTTATCAGGGTCTTTGCTGTCTCTTGTGCAGAATTCATTAACACATTCTTTAAGACTTTTACACTGAATGGGCTCTATCGTGAAACAGTGATATTGCACTCTGATAATTCAGCGTTGATCTTTTCTTCCATGTACATGTACAGAGCTCCAGGTAAGGCATGTAAATTAAAACATTTAAAAGAATAACTCCTTTATTTCTCCACCAAACCCTATACTGAGACCATTCTTGCAGTGGTCACAATATAGGGTTTGGTGGAGAAATGAAGATTTTAGTATTTGGGTACGTACTTTATCTGTAGCTCTGCATGTATATTCGATTTATTCTGCAAGATGTCATTTTATTAACCCTTTCCCTCATAGGTTATTTTCAGATCCAACCACTTTGAATAAATCTACCGAAAAGGAGCATTTACTAGAGAAAAGGAAAACGTCAGAATTTTGTAGTATTGAAACTATTGTGATAAATACAGCATTTGCTCCTATGGAGCAAATGCTCTATTTATCACAATGGTTTCAAAAAGTGAATTTTATAGAGGCGTAGAAAGGTGTATTTATGGAGGAAAGGGCTAAATTAAGATTCATGTATCCAACTACACTATATGAAAAGGGGTTTATTTTGCTAATTCAGCGTTTTAATTATTTTTTTTACACCAGAAGCCCGAGTGTTGTTCCTGCCAAACAACATCTGTTGCCCACTATATCAAGGCAATAATGACATATGATCATGTATTGACAGTGGTGAAAAGATATATAGTCTCATCAAACTGTATTATTTGTCAACCATTTGAATGCTGAATATTCAATGGAATGGCCCATGAGTGTTTAACTAAGGATTTCGTTGAGTGTGAAAAGATGCTAGAGGATTTTAGTAATGACAAACAGTGCAGTCCCCGATCAGAGGGCACCTATAGGAGCCCTCTGATCTGGGTGTACACTGTTTTCAAATGTCAGTAAACTTGTTTATTGTATTCAACGAGTTAATGAAATTCTATATATGGCATCTGGTTACTGTCAATACAGAAACCCATTGTACGTCATACCTGTGGCTGGTACAAATATATACATGTACGTAATTCATATACATTGTACATGTATATACATGTCTATATGGCAAACAACTGAATTTCACTCATTTCAATGCAAGAAAAAAGGAAATAAAAGCATGTGTTGTGCATCTTAAAAGAAGGTTGATAATAGGTTCAAAACATCATTCAACAAAAAGACTGCTCTTTATTATAATATACCGGTACCTGTATATACAATCTGTCACAAGTTGTTCTTTGAGATAAACTTCTTAAACGAGTCCAGAAAAACAAGGTTAGTAAGTGAACCATGATGGTTACATTAACTGGGAGACAAGAAAAGCTATACATGACAAATGTCCCATACTGGTAAGAGGTCAGAAAAATATATGCATGTATACATGTACATGTAGCTGCAACTAACACAGACAAAGGAAGAGTAACCTAAGCAACAGCTATTAGTGAGAATTCAACATAAGAGAGCAGGGCAGTAGATAAGACATCTATTGATCTATCAAAATCTCTTACTTCTCATACAAACTAAATATTTGCTGCTACTCTTTAGAATTATCTCTCCAAGGCAGTTCTAATGGAAGCAGCAAGACAGAGTTTGGAGAAGAAATATAAAAAATTTTTTACTAAGATTTCCTAAATATGAAAAACATTTTATTAAGATTTCCTAAATATACCTCTTAACTACAACTCATATAGAATATGATATGGTCAATACGTGTGGCTAGGTTCTTGCTCTCCTACAGCCACAATCTGCCAATTAACCCATACAACACTGAATTTTCTGGTTAATCCTTTCCTTCATACATGTAACAACGCCTTTTCACGCTTTTGCTAACAGAGAAGACCCAGATCAGATGACTCCTATAGGAGTCATCTGATCAGGGACTGCTCTGTTTGCTTATGGTATAATATAGGTCTTATTCTACAATTTCTGCCTGAGCAAAAATGTCAGGTGTTTGTATGCCATTATAAAACAAGAGGGCCAGAATGGCCCTGAAGCGCTCACCAGGCAATCAGAGGGGAAGGTTTTCAAAGTTATCACTATATGTTTCTATAGAAAACTAGCCTGCCCTGGGGCAGGGCAAATTTTCACCCAAGAGGCACAGTTTATATAAGTTTTGTAGAGGACTTGAACATGATGCTATGAGCCAAATATGAAAGCTGAGAACCTTCCGGTTTCAGACGAGAAGATTTTCAAAGTTTTCACTATAGATATATGATTCTATTGAAAACTGGCTACCCCTGGGACGGGGCCAATTTTGACCCCTGGGGCATAATTTATATAACTTTTGTAGAGGACCTGAACATGATGCTATGTGCAAAATATGAAAGCTGAGAACCATCCAGTTTCAGAGAAGAAGATATTCAAAGATTTCACTATTTGTTTCTATTGAAAACTGTCCACCCCTGGGGCGGGGCCAATTTTGACCCCAGGGCCATAATTTATAAAATTTTGTAGAGGACCTACACATGATGCTATGTGCCAAATATGAAAGTTGAGAACCTTCAAGTTTCAGAGGAGAAGATTTTCAAAGTTTTCACTATTTGTTTCTACTGAAAACTGCCCACCCCTGGGGCGGGGGTCAGTTTTGACCACAGGGCCATAATTTATATAACTTTTGTAGAGGACCTGAACATGATGCTATGTGCCAACTAGAACTATCACTAAAGGTGATGAATACCCCCACACGGCAGCCTTGATTGCAAATCCAAGTTTTGAACATGTAACAGGACCAAATAACAAAAATACCCAAAGTTCAAATAGAGAAAATTCAGTAATTTATGCCAAGTATCAAGTGAATCAGGTTGAAATAGAAGGAGGAGTTCAAAGTACTAAATTTTGCCTGCCAATTTCAAGGCCAAAGGTCAAGGTCAAGGTCACAGAGACCTGAAATTTGTGTCTTGCACATCTACTACTCCTGAGTAACATTTATGCCAAGAATCAAGTAAATCAAGTTGAAAGTGAAGGAGGAGTTCGCCGTACAAGACTTTGCCTGCCAATTTTAAGACCAATTTCAAGGCCAAAGGTCAAGGTCACAGAGATTTTAAATTTGTGTCTTGCACATCTACTACTCCTGAGTAACATTTATGCCAAGTATCAAGTGAATCAGGTTGAAAGTGAAGGAGGAGTTCAAAGTACAAGATTTTGCCTGCCAATTTTAAGACCAATTTCAAGGCCAACTGTCAAGGTCAAGGTCACAGAGACCTGAAATTTGTGTCTTGCACATCTACTACTCCTGAGTAACATTTATGCCAAGTATCAAGTGAATCAGGTTGAAATTGAAGGAGGAGTTCAAAGTACAAGATTTTGCCTGCCAACATCATGACCAATTTCAAGGCCAAAGGTCAAGGTCAAGGTCACAGAGACCTGAAATTTGTGTCTTGCACATCTACTACTCCTGAGTAACATTTATGCCAAGTATCAAGTGAATCAGGTTGAAATTGAAGGAGCAGTTCAAAGTACAAGATTTTGCCTGCCAACATCATGACCAATTTCAAGGCCAAAGGTCAAGGTCAAGGTCACAGAGACCTGAAATTTGTGTCTTGCACATCTACTACTCCTGAGTAACATTTATGCAAAGTATCAAATGAATCAGGTTGAAAATGAAGGAGGAGTTTGCCGTACAAGATTTTGCTTGCCAATTTTAAGACCAATTTCAAGGTCAAAGGTCAAGGTCAGAGATTTTAAATTTGTGTCTTGCATATCTACTACTCCTGAGTAACATTTATGCCAAGTATCAAGTGAATCAGGTTGAAATTGAAGGAGCAGTTCAAAGTACAAGATTTTGCCTGCCAATTTCAAGACCAATTTCAAGGCCAAAGGTCAAGGTCAAGGTCACAGAGACCTGAAATTTGTGTCTTGCACATCTACTACTCCTGAGTAACATAAATGCCAAGTATCAAGTGAATCAGGTTGAAAGTGAAGGAGGAGTTCAAAGTACAAGATTTTGCCTGCCAATTTCAAGACCAATTTCAAGGCCAAAGGTCAATGTCAAGGTCACAGAGACCTGAAATTTGTGTCTTGCACATCTACTACTCCTGAGTAACATTTATGCCAAGTATCAAGTGAATCAGGTTGAAATTGAAGGAGGAGTTCAAAGTACAAGCTTTTGCCTGCCAATTTCAAGACCAATTTCAAGGCCAAAGGTCAAGGTCAAGGTCACAGAGACCTGAAATTTGTGTCTTGCACATCTACTACTCCTGATTAACAATTATGCCAAGTGTCAAGTGAATCGGGTTGAAACTGAAGGAGGAGTTCGCCGTACAAGATTTTGCCTGCCAATTTCAAGACCAATTTCAAGGCCAAAGGTCAATGTCAAGGTCACAGAGACCTGAAATTTGTGTCTTGCACATCTACTACTCCTGAGTAACATTTATGCCAAGTATCAAGTGAATCAGGTTGAAACTGAAGGAGGAGTTCAAAGTACAAGCTTTTGCCTGCCAATTTTAAGACCAATTTCAAGGCCAAAGGTCAAGGTCAAGGTCACAGAGACCTGAAATTTGTGTCTTGCACATCTACTACTCCTGATTAACAACTATGCCAAGTGTCAAGTGAATCGGGTTGAAACTGAAGGAGGAGTTCGCCGTACAAGATTTTGCAGACAGACCGACCGACCGCCCGACAGGCTGATTCCAGTATACCCCCCTCAAACTCTGTTTGTGGGGGTATAAATATGAAAGCTGAGAGCCTTCCATTTTCTGAGAAGATGATTTTCAAATATTTCACTATTTCTTTCTATTGAAAACTGCCCACCCCTGGGGCGGGGCCAATTTTGACCCCAGGGTCATAATTTATACAAATTTTGTAGAGTATCTGAACATGATGCTCTGTGCCAAATATGAAAGCTGAGAGCCTTCCAGTTTCAGAGAAAAAGATTTTCAAAGATTTCACTATTTGTTTCTATTGAAAACTGCCCACCCCTGGGGCGGGGCCAATTTTGACCCCAGGGCCATAATTTATATAACTTTTGTAGAGAACCTGAACATGATGCTCTGTGCCAAATATGAAAGCTGAGAGCCTTCCAGTTTCAGAGAAAAAGATTTTCAAAGATTTCACTATTTGTTTCTATTGAAAACTGCCCACCCCTGGGGCGGGGCCAATTTTGACCTCAGGGCCATAATTTATATACCTTTTGTAGAGAACCTGAACATGATGCTATGTGCCAAATATGAAAGCTGAGAACCTTCTGGTTTCAGAGGAGATGATTTTCAAAGATTTCACTATTTCTTTCTATTGAAAACTGCCCACCCCTGGGGCGGGGCCAATTTTGACCCCAGGGCCATAATTTATATAACTTTTGTAGAGGATCTGAACATGATGCACTGTGCAAAATATGAAAGCTGAGAGCCTTCCAGTTTCAGAGAAAAAGATTTTCAAAGATTTCACTATTTGTTTCTATTGAAAACTGCCCACCCCTGAGGCGGGGCCAATTTTGACCCCAGGGCCATAATTTATATAACTTTTGTAGAGAACCTGAACATGAGATCCTATGTGCCAAATATGAAAGCTGAGAACCTTCTGGTTTCAGAGGAGATGATTTTCAAAGTTTTACTATAATTTATGTTTCTATTGAAAACTGCCCACCCCTTGGGAAAGGGCCAATTTTTACCCTAGGGGCATAATTTATACAGCTTTTGTAGAGGACCTAAAGATGATGCTATGTGCGAAAGATGAAATTTGAGAACCCTGTGGATTTAGAGGAGAAGATTTTTAAAGGTTCAAATTGTTGACGACGGACGATGCATGATGGACACCGCACGACGCACGCCGACGGATAACGGACAAAAGGCAATCACAAAAGCTCACCCTGAGCACTTTGTGCTCTGGTGAGCTAAAAAATGTTGAAATATTACTACTGGTAACATTGCATGTTGGTTGTCTTATATCAATTGGCCACAAGATACCGCAGATCCTGTCTTAACCAACCATATTTATATTTATCAAACACAAAAACCTTAAAATGCAAAAGGTTGCTAAATACAAGGCAAAAGTAATACAGAAGAAGACTATTGTATATCTACAAACTAGATTACTATATGTACATGTATACTAATACTATCACTGCAGTCAAAGCCACAATAACATCTAGACTTGTTAAATTCAAACTCAGACATTTTCTGCAACCTTCAGTCCAGTTGTGGATACCACCAGGCAAACTTCCATACATTTACATCAATATAAGTTTGCATGTATTCATAAGATGCAAATACCAAACAATATACAGTAAAACTAAGTAAAACCAAACACTCTCAATAAACATCAATCACACAGATCTTTCAGAATGGCGGCAGCTTGATGTAGGGTCAGACATGCAAAACCTCCCAAAAGGACCTTTTTCTGCATGACTGTCACCCTGCATTAACCCTTTCCTTCATATAAACACCTTTTTAGACATCTGCCTACAGAGTAGACCAGGGTCTGCTCTGTTCGCTAATGGAATTTGATAGAATTGTTTCCCAAGTTTCTAAAATGGCTACAATGTTCCACCTTCCACATTTCATTATAACTATTTTGTCCATGAACATTTAGTAAGTATTGAAATTTGGAATAAATATAGAACAGGGAAAGGGTTAAGCAGTCACCTGTCCTAAAGGACCTCAATTTTCTGTTGTATAGTTTGGTTTACAGAGGTTTTGCGGTTTTAAAGATTGTGCTAACTAGAAGAGTCACTGAATGTGACAAATACTCCAACACAGTGGTTACCTACTGAACAGATAGATGTGTGCAAATAGCTGCAACACAAAAATACACGTCAGATATTCAATAAAAGTGTCAAATTCCAAGGGTATCTGCAGTGCCTTGATGTAGATGCATGACAGATATGTATGCCCATCTACTAAGTCTTCATCATGTATAGACAGTCTGCCCATCTACTAAGTCTTTATCATGTATAGACAGTAACAAGTCATTTCAATGAAAACTGTAGAAAAGTGCAATGTTTAATGTGCGGAACAACAGATAAGGTTATTCCAGTACATGTATACCCTAAATCGTTTACGGGGGTATGAATAAACTTGAAAAGGATTCAAAATAGCCCAAAACAAAATGCTCAATTTCAAAGCATGCAACTGGAGGCTTTCTAGCCTAAAGTAATAATTTCTTGGTTTTATGTCAAAACAATGCTATTTAATATTTGTACCAGTATTAACCATTTTGTGTCTCTGCTCAGTAATGAAATATACACAAGAGTGACAAGACCACTTCATATTTTATAGATTAGTACACCTGAGAAGAAACAACTGAGAAAACCCAGTAACCAAGTTTACAGTAGATGGCTCCAAAGTCAGGATTGTGACTAGATATGAGTTACACCTCCACTATTAAATTTTTATTTTGACAGACTAAGAACCAGAGGAATCAAATACATTGTACCGGTACTTGTTTTGTAGTGGTGGTTTAGGTTATGGTGGACAGGAGGCGTTTCCTCCCTCAATTACATACAGAGTATCCATCTATTTGCAATGTCATCAGAAATCAGCACTTCAATACATGCTAGAGTAAAATACTCAAAATTAAGAAAACAAAATATGATTTAAGCACTAGAAGTCTTTTAACAGTTATTTGAGTAACTGATATAACCCGAAGCACTCTGTCACCCTTCACTGGAATCTGTATCTATTTTCTGAGATACTCATTGTTACAAAATACATGAACATTGAAAGTGTAAAGAGATGTTTTGGTGGCGTGCATACAAGAAAAGTAAAGAAAAACATACTTAACCCTTTACCTAATAAAAGCTTTTGTAAACTGAGTAGATTCAGATCAGACAGCCATATAGGATCTGTCTGATCAGTGTCTGCTCTTTGTGCTTATAAAAAAATACATAGATCTGATTCTACAGTTTCTGCCATGACTAAAATATCCTGTGTTCATATACCATTATGAAAATCAGCTAATTAATATTCATGATGTCAATATTTCTTACATGAATATTCACGAGGTAAAAGGTTAAGAAAAAGCAAGTGACACATGCATTTCATTACATCATTCATCTTGAAATAAAACCATTAGATCTGGAGTAAACTGAAATAAAGCCCATGCAATTACAACATGAGTATGTTACCTGCTTGCAGCCCTTGCCTTAGCGTTTCTAAATCTTTCTTCATTTCCACATGCATCCATGTGAGTCCAGCACATACTAGCATACAGGCCACAAGAAGTAAGAAAGTGAGGATGGAAGTACATGTTGTACATAAGCCTGAGCCTCGTCTAAAAATACATTGTACACAGAAAGTTAGAGCAACCCTTCACACCAACACCAGCACAGCAATCTCACAACGAACAAACACAAGGTTCCCATAGTGCTGTGTATGAATTATTATTTTCAAATTTCTTAATCCATTTTTGTTTTATGACTCCTGTAAGGATAAATATTGAATAATTAATTATGTCTGTAAATTCAACCAGTGAGGCATTTCATTTGATTTCCTTAACATTTATTTTAATTTTTAGAAATGGGAACCCTGCTTCTCAAACCCCCCACCCTAATTTAATATACATGTAACACATTTGAACTTTAGTGGCATGTTCGTATACCATAATTTAGTTTACAAATAGTTAAATCATGTGTATCAACTAATGAGTTTAATAAAATTGCAAGTCCCTTTCAGAGGTGTAGCAGCATAATAATCCGCTGTTTATACATTGTTACTCATCCTAAAGCAATTTTTTTTAGTAAATTTCAGGATATATTACATGAGCTATGGTTCATTCAGTTGCTGGAATTAACATAACCCTTTCCCTGTTCTATATTTATTATGAATTTCAATACCTACGGAATATCCATGGACACAATAGTTAAAATGAAATATGGAGGGTGGAACACTGTAGCCATTTTAGAAAGTAAAGACACAGATCTTTGAAATTCTATTAGCAAACAGAGTAGACCCTGATCGGACAGCTCCTCTAGGAGCCGTTTGATCTGGGTCTACTCTGTTTGCAAATGCGTGAAAACACGTTTATATGAGGGAAAGGGTTAACAATCACATTTCAGTATTTATTCATACACGGAAATTTTCATGCCATGCAAACTAAGTAGTATTTTTCTATATCATGCTTTTTATATACTAGTCAGTCTCAACAAACAAGAGGGCCAGAATGGCCCTGAAGCGCTCACCAGACAATCAGAGGAGAAGATTTTCAAAGTTTTCACTATATGTTTCTATAGAGAACTAGCCTGCCCTGGGGCTGGCAAATTTTGACCCCAGGGAATTAATTTAGAAAAACTTGTAGGGGACCTGAACACGATGCTATGAGCCAAATATGAGAGCTGAGATTAACCTTCCAGTTTCAGAGAAGAAGATTTTCAAAGTTTTCTCA
Source organism: Azorinus chamasolen (assembly GCA_963576725.1). Taxonomy (NCBI): domain Eukaryota; kingdom Metazoa; phylum Mollusca; class Bivalvia; order Cardiida; family Solecurtidae; genus Azorinus; species Azorinus chamasolen. The sequence goes on from OY755243.1 coordinate 67,906,767, forward strand.
ATATGTTTCTATTGAAAACTGTCTACTACCCCTGTGGCAGTGCCAATTTTGACCTCAGGGTCATAATTTATATAACTTTTGTAGAGGACCTGAACATGATGCTCTGTGCCAAATATGAAAGCTGAGAGCCTTCCAGTTTCAGACAAGAAGATTTTCAAAGATTTCACTATTTGTTTCTATTGAAAACTGCCCACCCCTGGGGCGGGGCCAATTTTGACCCCGGGGCCATACTTTATATAACTTTTGTAGAAGACCTGAACATGATGCTATGTGCCAAATATGAAAGCTGAGAACCTTCCAGTTTCAGAGGAAAAGATTTTCAAGGATTTCAATATTTGTTTCTATTGAAAACTGCCCTGCCCTGGGGCGGGCCAATTTTGACCCAGGGCCCATAATTTACATAACCTTTGTAGAGGACCTGAACATGATGCTTTGTGCCAAATATGAGAGCTGAGAGTCTTCCAGTTTCAGAGAAGAAAATTTTCAAAGATTTAACTATTTGTTTCTTTTGAAAACTGCCCACCCCTGGGGTGGGGCCAATTTTGACCCAGGGGCCATACTTTATATAAATTTTGTAAAAGACCTGAACATGATGCTATGTGCAAAATATGAAAGCTGAGAACCATCCAGTTTCAGAGGAAAAGATTTTCAAGGATTTCACTATTTGTTTCTATTGAAAACTGCCCACCCCTGGGGCGGGGCCAATTTTGACCCCAGGGCCATAATTTATATAACCTTTGTAGAGGACCTGAACATGATGCTCTGTGCCAAATATGAAAGCTGAGAACCTTCCAGTTTCAGACAAGAAGATTTTCAAAGATTTCACTATTTGTTTCTATTGAAAACTGCCCACCCCTGGGGCGGGGCCAATTTTGACCCCGGGGCCACAAATAATATAACTTTTGTAGAGGACCTGAACATGATGCTATGTGCCAAATATGAAAGCTGAGAACCTTCCAGTTTCAGACGAGAAGATTTTCAAAGATTTCACTATTTGTTTCTTTTGAAACCTGCCCACCCCTGGGGCGGGGCCAATTTTGACACTGGGGCCATAATTTATATAACTTTTGTAGAGGACCTGAACATGATGCTCTGTGCCAAATATGAAAGCTGAGAGCCTTCCAGTTTCAGAGAAGAAGATTTTCAAAGATTTCACTATTTGTTTCTATTGAAAACTGCCCACCCCTGGGGCGGGGCCAATTTTGACCCCGGGGCCATACTTTATATAACTTTTGTAGAGGACCTGAACATGATGCTATGTGCCAAATATGAAAGCTGAGAGCCTTCCAGTTTCAGAGAAGATTTTCAAAGATTTCACTATTTGTTTCTATTGAAAACTGCCCACCCCTGGGGCGGGGCCAATTTTGACCCAGGGGCCATAATTTATATAACTTTTGTAGAGGACCTGAACATGATGCTATGTGCCAAATATGAAAGCTGAGAGCCTTCCAGTTTCAGAGAAGAAGATTTTCAAAGTTTGCACTATATGATTCTATAGAAAACTGCCCACCCCTGGGGCGGGGCCAATTTTGACCCCAGGGCCATAATTTATATAACTTTTGTAGAGGACCTGAACATGATGCTATGTGCCAATTATGAAAGCTGAGAAGCTTCTGGTTTCAGAGGAGAAGATTTTCAAAGTTTTACTATATGTTTCTATTGAAAACAAGGCACCCCTGGGGCGGGGTCAATTTTGACCCTAGGGGCATAATTTATATAACTTTTGTAGAGGACCTGAATATGATGCTATGTGCCAAAGATGAAAGTTGAGATCCCTGTAGATTCAGAGGAGAAGATTTTTAAAGGTTCAAATTGTTGACGACGGACGACGAACGACGCACGACGCACGCCGAAGGACGACGGACAACGGGCGATCACAATAGCTCACCCTGAGCACTTTGTGCTCTGGTGAGCTAAAAAGTTAGGGGTGTTAAAATTTAATGTGGAATAAAACAACAAGAGGGCCATTGGCCCTATATCGCTCACCTGAGTTACAGTAATACATGTATATTGACATGTTAATTTTTCAGTGGACAACATTTCTAGCAGATGAAATAAGCTTAGTGCACTGCTTTCACCCTTTAACTGCTGAATAAACTTGAACTGAATTCAGAACTAATACCAAGTGACTGGTTGACCAAGACCTAAACTGTTTACAACTTGTGCCATTTTTGCCTTAGCTCAAAATGCCTAAAACTGGTCTTTGAGAAATTCAAATGACTTCAATAAAGCTATGCAATTATACCTTGACCCAGGTATATAGGCAAATAGAGTGCTAGGCAGTACATAATGCCAGTTTTTGTGTGAAATGACCAATAAGAATATCTTTAAAAATCGTTTAACCCTTTCCCTCATATAAAGCTGTTTTTATGCATTAGCAAACAGAGTAGACTCAGATCAGACGACTCCTACGGAAGCTGTCTGATCTGGGTCTTCTCTGTTTCTTTTGACACAATATAGATCGGATTCTACAGTTTTTGTCAAAGCAAAAACTTCTCTTCAGAGAAATAATGTGTTTTACACATTAAAAATAAGAGTAGACTAGATCAGACGGCTGCTATAGAAGCTGTCTGATCAGGGTCTGCTCTTTTTACATTTGACAAGATATAGATTTGATTTTACAGTTTTTTTCAAAGCTAAAACTTCTATTTATGGCAATAAATTTTTTTTAAGCATTAGCAAACAAGAGTGGTCCCAGATCAATTTTTGTCAAAGCAAACAGGTTAAGGGTTAATAGGTGTTTAGAAATAATTCTAGCTCTAGGTGTGAATATCTGAAGATAATTCAATTAAACGGGTCATTAGTATTTTTAACAATTGAAATTGAGAAGAGTTACCTCTACTGTTATAATGAAGTTATATTTACTTAGTTATTTCATTAATATCATACAAGATTCAGACATTTTAGAACTTTTTAATGTGTTGTCATCAAATTTTATGAAAAAGTAATATTTAAGATGCTTTTTGGGGCAGCAGACTTAATCCACAGTAGTAAGTTTAACCTATCATTGTTAAGGGGGGGGGGGGGGGGGGGGGGGGGGGGGGGCAAATGCATTATCATCTTAAGAATTACCATGACTTATATCAGTTGGGCCATTTCATAATCATGTTTTCACAGTTTTCTTAAACATTACCATGACTTACATCAGTTGGGTTTGGACCCAGATCAAAAGTCTAGATGGTGATCATTTTCCTTGATTGCCTGAATTGTTACTTTCCTATATCTCTCACATCTAATTTGAGAGACATTGGAAGACACCATTTAACATCACTCACACTACACACTGGGGTTGATGGGTCAAAATGCCTTTAATGTTTCGTCTGCAACAAAAAGTTATTGTCATCTGCTTCAATTCTTAAAATAAACTTACTTTCATTTTTTTGCAAAAATATGGTTAAGATGACAAACAGTTTGGATCCTGATGAGACGCCGCAGTATGCGGCCTCTCATCTGGATCCAAACTGTTTGCATAGGTAATCACAGTTTCACCACTAGCATGCAAAGAGTTAAGAGTCAGCATTGACCTGGAGAGATTTTACTGCCAAGCAGCTGTAACTTTGACCTGCTGCTGGTCTGCAGATCTGGAGTTGTTTATTTAACCCTTAATTTCTCTCATGTAAACTTGTTTTCATGCATCTGCAAACAGAGTAGACCCAGATAAGGTGGCTCCTATAGGATCAAGGTCTGTTATTTGCTAATGGAATTTGATAGATGTTTCTATGCCTTCTAAAACAGCTACACTGATTCACCTTCAACATTTTATTATAAATAGTTATAAATAGAATGATACTAGCAATCCAATGCAGTTATCTCCCTTTGTCCCTTATGGCTATGCTGATGGGACAAGGGAAATAACTGAGGAAATTACCTTTTAAGTGTTACAGATTCTGATGTTAAGTAGCATAAAACCCCAGGGTGAGACCATTTATGGCCCAGGGGTCATTATTTGAACACACCTTGTAGTGGTATATTAGGTGATGCTTCATACCAAATATCTTAGCTCTAGATTATGTGGTTTCAGACAAAAAGATTTTTAAAGGTTTCCCTATATAAGTCTATGTAAAAACTACAAGCCCCAGGGCAGGGCCATTTTTGGCCCGGGGGTCATCATTTTAACAAACTTGGTAAAGGACCATTAGATGATGCTATATACCAAATATCAAAGCTCTAGAAATTGTGGTTTCAGAGAAGAAGATTTTTAAAGATTTAAAAAAAAAACCTGTAAAAGTAGTGGGGCGGGGCCATTTTTTGCCCGGGGGTCATGATTTTAACAAAACTGATAGAGGACATCCTAAGGTACATTTCTATGAAATTTGGTTGAAATCCTCCCAGTGGTTTAGGAGAAGAAGTCATTTGAAATAAAAGTGAACGGACAGACGGACGGACAGACGGACAGACGGACAGACGGACGACGGACGACAGGCGGTCACAATAGCTCACCTTGAGCCTTTGGCTCAGGTGAGCTAAAAACAAAACACATTATGACTCTAGATCTCATAATTTCATTTCATTGTTTAATTTACATATTAAAAAATGATTTTTTTTAACATGTACAACATTCTAACTGTAATGCTGCACCCAGAAACATAAGCGTTTGTTCCCAAACAGGGCTGGTTGTGATTAATGGGAACCTTACTGGCCAACACTACATCAATGATATGTTACAACCAGTTTTTCTGCCTTTCGTTCAAAGTTACCATGTTTTGTTGCAGAATGACAGTGCAATATCACATCATACAAGGATAGTCTGATAGTTCTGCAGCAGAACAATGTGTATGTCATCGACTGGCCTGTTTGATTCCATGGCTTGTCCCCAATAGAGCATGTATGGGAGTTCTATGCCAGCGGGTACGACAGAGAATTCTTACATTAAGTCAAGAAGGCTTCAAGCTCTCTGAGTGCAGCCTTGCAAGAGGAGTGGAAAAGGATACCCCGGTTTGATATTGCTGAGTAATTTCACTGTTGTTGTGAGGCATGCATAACGAGTCAGGTGGACAAACACAATATTGAGTGTAAATTTGTGAAGTTTCATTTGTGACCCCAATGACCGCTTCCATACAAAATTTCTCACACAGAGTACTACATTTTCAAAGCGATTATTTTCCAATGTAAAAGCAAATGATGCAATAAAAGTATAAGTTTCAGATTTCATAATGTGTTTTGTTTTTCTTGTATTCCACATTAAATATTAATATCTCTACCTTTTGTTTTGTTAAATATATCATTATGTATACTTGAACAATGACGCCAATCACCTGTAATTACATATTTCATAAACAATGGTAATTTAATCTGTTAATTTTATCTTCTATTTTTCTTTTTCAGAACAGCACGATAGGCTGTTTACAACATGTATGCATTACACCGATTGACTGTTTCAGCAGTTACTGTGTACATTGTAAATAATCATTTAGCGTAATCCTTAACCCTGTTTAATATTTATTCAATATTTCTTCATCTCATAAATATTTATGAACAAAATAATCAGGTCTATAAATTTCCATAAGCAAACAGAGCAGATCCAGATCAGGTGGCTCCTATTACAGCCGTCGGATCTGGGTTTACTCTGTTTTCAAATGTGTGAAAAGCTTTTATATTCATGAGGGAAAGGGTTAATGAGTGAAAATGAGTTACTATTCTTGGAAACTAGAATCAAAGACCTATGATAACACATGTGTTATCATAGGTCTTTGCTACAATCTAGTAAGAAAAAACTGTTTCATGTACAGCATTACCTTCACAAAACACCTTTTTTTCAATCTTTCCACTCGAACATGACATAGCTTCTCATTTGATTTTCTAAAGACTTATATCATTGTAATGTACAGGGTCTAAATTTTGTGAAAATATAAATTTTAATATATTTTTAACCCATTACTCCTTAATATTCATGTAAGAAATAATGGCATCATAATTTGTTTCTATATGATGGCATTTAAACACAGGAAAATATGTCCATGGCAAAACTTTAGAATCATACTCATATTATTCCATTGGTACACAGAGCAGACCCTGATCAGACAGCTCTAACAGGAGCCACCTGATGTGGGTCTACATTTACAAAGGTGCATCTATGTAAACTATGTATATCTATACATGTGGTTTTGAGGATCAAAAACCACAATCATGGAACCAGTTGACCATATACTCTTGAGTTAAATGTTCAAACAGAGAGGTCAGCAGTCAGAGCTTTTTAATAAAAGTTCTACTAATAGACGCTTATCAAACTGTTAAAGAGTGTACAGAAGCAGACGACACTTTAGTGTATCGAGTGAATACAATACTCCGTTCAGTGTGAAGACTTATTTGTGTTCGGAATCGTGTTATTATATGTTTCAGCAGTAAAAACATAATACACGCTGTTTAAGTACACATACGTTTTCTTCGTCAAGACGCTATAATCGTCACAATCTGAGGATTCCGACCCATTATAACGAAGCAGTTCGTGGCCACTTTTTGACGATTTTCGTCGCGATTTCACAGCGCCCACCAGAGCGTCTAATTCACGACGCTTCTTCATCCTCTTCGGCGCTTTAAATTCCACATTCACTTTCGTCTGTGGATCCAGTTTGGAGGATTGTCAGCACCCCAAAATGTCGCAGATATATGTATGTATGTCTATATTCACATAAATTAATTGCTCTGACGGAAGAAGAATCCCGGAAGTTACCTAATTGCTCGATATGTTATCTCATTGGACAGTTACCGTATCGGCGACACTACTCGAAATTAACGGCAATGACAGAAATCAACAAAATGTGTGACATGTACCAGAATGACACGAGGTTTATTAACGTTAAAACAAAAACCTTTCCCCGACACGAGGTGAAGTTAATCAGAGACATATACATACAAAAAAAAAGTCATGTGCATGTATATGTCTGACTTAATCAAATATTTTTTTATCAGTTAGTCTGTCTTTATCATAGAAAAAAACTTTTTTTTTTTAAAATTATGGATTGGTTTTATTTCTCTTTATAAAAACAATCTGACTGGAGTATTAATTGCTAATAACTTGTATGATCTGGAGCAAATCTTTTTGTCACTCAGCAAATACTACATTAACAAGGACACATGTGGTCTTCAAGTCTTGTAATGCTTACCTAAGTATTTTAAAAAACAGAGATATAAAAAGATCTCATATCAACAAAAATAATCAGAATCCAAGATAACACTCATCTTCATAAATCAAGGGCACATAATTTTGTATTATTTACAGTTTTTTTTTTATTATACTTCAACCTGACTGAAATTTTGGAGACATCAATAGTTTGTTTGAATATGAATAGGCTTGGTTGGTTGGTTGCATTGATTAATGTCCATTTCTGCTAACTATGGGTTAACTGGACGCCACAGAGAGAGAGGAGCAGATACAGGAAAAACCCAGTTGCGATGCCCTACTCTTATTATCGATAAGAGTTTCTCTGGTTCATTCAGATGCCCACTGTAAAGCATCGATACATTGGACTTTGGTTTATGATGTCTCATCCAATGGAATTGGTCCGGTGGGGGATCAAACCCGGGACCCCTGATATTGTAGACGAGCGAATTAACCACTCGACCACATCCGCTGTGGAATAGGATTAGTGGACTAGACATCTTGACATGCATCATGCAGCATGTCAAGTTGTTGTATAGACAAAGTCTATATACAAAAGTATTGGAAAAGGGAGATAATTAAAAAACAACAAGTTTCAAACACTTGAAATATGCCCATCAGGGGCTCAACTCCAGAGAAAGTTTCTGCAAACAATGGGCCATAGCAGCAATATAATTGGTTATTTAACTTAACCGAAGTATTCTGCCATATGACTTCCTTGTTTGGCGAAGATAAGGAAGATCAGTCAAAACTGGTGGTGCTAGTCAAAGTGTTATCATAGGTCTTTGTGCTAGTGTTATGGTTCTTTTGCAAAACATGTTTCCTACTCATGATTTAGATGTGTGCCAAATTACAAAGAAATCCAAAAAAGAATAAATTCCAGTCAAATCTATATTGATTAACCCTTTGAATGCCAGAAAGAAACACACACAGTCTGTCTTTTGTAAACAGTGTAGAACCAGATCAGATGGATCTTACAGGAACCCTCTGATCAGGGTCTGCACTGTTTGTCATTCAAAATCATGTAGCAAATTTAAACCTTTCATACTGAGTGGACTCTTAGTTAAAGTCTGATGTGTGTGTGTGTGTGTGTGTGTGTGTGTGTGTGTGGGTGGGTGGGGGGGGGTCCACTCTGAAAATTTGAAAGGGTTAAGAACTTAAGATACATGTGCCAAAGTACAATGAAGTCTATTGATGCATACGAAACTTATGATCTGGAAAAGATACATGCAGGGCAAAAAATAGAAGATGAAAAATATTCAAAAGGCATTGCATGATTGCAATATCAAGAAAACTAGCCTTTCTGCAGCCTTGAAAGTAAACAGATCTAGTATAAATGACCTTGACATCAGTCATTCAAAGAGCTATTCTAACTTTTGACTACATACAAGTTATCTACCCATAAACTTCTAACTAGAACTATCGCAAATAAACCGTTTTTTTAGTTTTTAGTAACAGTGACCTTATCCAAGTAGAGATTTTCAAGTGATACACTTTCCTTCACACCATGGTTAATATTTTGGCAAATTTGGTATTCCTTATAAAAACTCTGCTAAAAATATTCATGATGTCATTAGTTCTTACATGAATATTCATGAAGTACGGTAATGGGTTTATGAAGGAGTAAGTAACAGTCTGGATTTGTTCAACAGAGCCAATTTCTGACCTTAAACCCTTGAGGACAGGGTTAAAGTGATTAGAATACATAGGACATAGAGTATGAACCTTTTTTCTTCCAAAATACTGGCAAGCCAAAACTGAGAAAGCTTTCCCGGTTGGATAAAGATTAACTCATTCCTTGTTGAATTTCCATGTAAGAAATAATGACATAAAAAAAGGTACCTAGTTATAGTCTACTTTCAGTCCGAATGACTGTGCAGCCGACTGTACATTTACTCCCCTGATCATTGAGCCATAACCTACAATATTGAGCACTGCTAACATATGGCACAATTATGCAGCCGCAGTACCGGCTAGAGACCCTCAAAGATACCCATTTTAACCTCTGGGTGACATCATGAATATTTATTAGCTAAGTCTTAAAAATGCATATGTACACAGGTATGTTGGTACTGGTAGAAACTGTAGTCAGATCTATTATAATTTCACAGGCAAACATTGCAGACCCTGATCAAATAGCTCCTACAGGAATTGTCTATTCTGGATCTACTGTTTGTAAAGGCATGAAAATTAAGTGAAGGAAATGGTTAACACTTCAAATCTAAATTAAGACAAATATGCATCATGTGGATCTATATGCCAACGGAAACTGTACAAAGAAACACAGTGCTGGATACTTAATGTAATATTGGGTACTAGTTGACAGTACAGTAAAACCCCATAAAACCAGAATTCTAGTACAGAAGAATTTAGATACTTTTAGACAGGTGGCTGCTTAATGCAGGGTAAAAGTCATGCAGAAAGCTCCTATAAGAGCTTTCTGCATGACTTGCACCCAGCATTAACCTGCCACCTGTCTCCAAGACCGATATTTATACTAATATTCCTGTCTGGTTTAAAGGGGTTTTACTGTATTCAAGTTAACCTTTAGCTTGCAGAGCAATCTATTATTACACACCTTTTCACCCACTTTATTTTTAAAAGCCAAGCTATATTCAGTATGTTTTCCAAAATGCAATTAGGGTGTAAAACAGTTCTCATCCTGATAAGATGTTGATCGAGTTAATCTGTATCACATCTGGATCCAAACTATTTGCTAAGGTAATCACTCATCTGCCCACAGCAAGTTTACAGTTAAATGTAAAAACGTCTTGTCCTTTATACTTTTGAAACTGTTTGGCAAAATATCTGATAATCTTCAGCTCAACAGTAAACTCAGCACCATTCTTGATGATGCATGCAAAGTACCCAGTGGTAGGCTCATACCAAAAATATTTTTAGATGGTTTTACAGAAGGTTATAATATTCATTTTGAAGAATGTCTGTAATCAAAGCTATGTTTGTATAAGTAATACTTTCTTGTGCAGTGCAAGAAAGACAGAAAGAGAAAAGAAATAGCCAACAACAAGAGTGTTCAAAAGAAAACGTGTGACCTGCCAGGAGACATGTTAGAACAAAAAAGAGAGAACATTTATCAATTACGAGTTGTAGTTCTTGTTACTTAAAGCATAATTACAAATGTACTGCAAGTAGTTTGAATAAAATTGAATTAACCCTTTCCCTGTTCTGTATTTAGGCCAATTTTCAATACCTACTAAGTATTCATTAATAAAATAACTATAAAGAAATATTGACAATGGAACATTGTACACATTTTAGAGAGCAAAGAAACAGATCTATCAAATTCTATCAGCAAACAGAGCAGACCCTGATCAGACGGCTCCTCTAGGAGCCGTCTGATCTGGGTCTACTCTGTTTGCAAATGCGTTAAAACACGTTTATATGAGGGAAAGGGTTAAAAGTTAAAACCCTTTACCACATAGATATGCTTATTGGTGCAATTGCAAAGAGAGTAAACCCATATCAGATGGCTCCTGTAGGAGTTGTCTGGTCTGGGTCTGCTCTGTTTGATTATGAAAAAATATTCAAGCCTTTACAGCTCTAACATTATAAATAAAATATTATTTGTTACATATATATTCATCGGGATTTGTGTTTGCACTGCTTTCTACCACTATTCCAAGGTTGATTCAAATCAGTTTGTGGATATAATATACTGACACTCAATAATTTGTAAATAGACAAGGATAGACTGCAGGGCCTCTGCTGGTTGTCCTCAAAATAGCCAAAGGCGAAAATATTCATAATCTGGTGAATTATGAAAGGAAAATTTGCAGATTTTGCCGAGAAAGGTCCTGTAAGTCACTTACTGCCATTTTTTCTGTTTGTGTGCTAAGCGTGTTGGATGTTTACACCATATTATCTGGGGAATACCCCCTCGGACATCAGAAGCCCTAAATCATGTGTGAACAATCATCAATGTGATTCTAGCTGGTTCCTGATTTGTACCCTACTGGTACATGTAAGCTAACAGATTATGCAAGAAACCAGTCGTGTAAAAAAATGGAGACATCATCTTCAAGTTTTGCCATGGGCAATTTCGATATCTACTTGTGGCATGTGTATTACTTAAACTAATGTGCAGAACAACCAAGACAAACAGACAACATCAATGTTCTCTGCATACTAGTTCTAGTTATAGAAATAAATAAGATTACAATTTCATTAGCAGTATCTTCAGAATATCATTACAGTATGTAACTTTAGCCCTTTCCCGGCCTCATATAGCCAATTACCTCATCTATAGGCTATCTTAAGATCCAAACCTCTTTGAACAAATCTACTGAAAAGGAGCATTTACTAGCAAAAAGGATTTTTTTTAGAATTATGGAGTTTTGAACCATTGCAATGAAAAGATCACAATCAAGGGCTTAGCACCCATTACGCATGCGCGTATAAAAATACTTCAAAATTTTCAAAGAGCCATTTTTTGCTTACATTGTATTTATTTTGAAATTCAAGTAATAAAATTATAAGCTAAACAGAATCTAGACCATCTATCTGGAAAACCAAAATTTAATGTTGATTGTTCATGGTGCATCATAATAGAAAAGCTTTCATTGTCATATTTATGACATAATAAATCAATAATTGTCACGTGAACAGTCTCATCATCCTGTAAATTTAAGTCATCAACTTGCAAACGTCATCAAACAGCAATGCTTTGACAGCATATTTTACTCATTATAATATTGAAGTTCCTACTAGTGCTGAATTAAGTACGGGAGTAGTAACTGCGATTAACCAGTTAATCGGAGCTCTGTCACACAATCATTCAAACACCGTAAATCTTGGTACGAAATGCTACTGCATATATTACCAGATGATGAAAGAGCAATGAGGACCATTTGTTATCATCAATATATGCACATAATAATTACCTGGTTGCTAATATTGATATGTTTCTGTGCACAAGAAGGGTCACAGATGTTCAAACTGCAAGCACATGTATTTCTGCCATTGTTTACAGCTATCAGCTGAGAATACAGTATAGTTCAGAGACCTTCTCAAAATACTACATGTATATTGCGGGAAGCGTTCAAGCTTGTGTTATGCATAAACCGAACGCGACTTCAAACTTGAGAAAAGAAATTGAATTTTGATGACATATTTTAATATTATAACGTCTTATCATAATCAAGTTAAGCTTGTATTTCCATCACAATTCTTTTGAAATCTTTCTGAACAACGAACATCGATCGGTTTGATGTGCTTACTAGAACAACCAACACATAAAATAATTTTGAAACAAATTCATATACTTCAGCAGTTTTATTGAACACTTTCAGGATATATTTACTTCACAACAGCAAGTGTTACTTGATTGTGTGGCAGCCGTAAGAAGTCGCCCCGTACTCAGTGTTGTTATATTTTCTGGTCCTTCGGGATCATTAGTTTTGATGTTATTAGTTTTGAAAATTGAATACTGCTTAAGCCGGTGCTAGAGGGCATGAGTAGTGTTGCACTTTTAATTACTACTCATGAACAGACTCAACAAAACCGAGTCTGCAATTTTCTTTTTGCATTGCTACTTTTGCTTTCGAAGGATCTCACACTTTCAGGATATAAAAAAAAATTCAAAAGTCTTTTTATGACCGTTGTAACCTTTAGCACTCTACTGACAAACTGAGGGAAGTAACCAACCCGGTTAACCGGTTACGCATTTTGAAACCAGTTAAGCGCCATTTAGTAATCGGCAACAGTTAACCGCATAATCGTTTCAGCACTAGTTCCTACACTGACAGCTCAAATTTCAGAACATTTAACTAAGTGCAGATTTATTATTAGAAAGTTAAACAGCAGCGAGCCTAGAGCTTACTGTAAGTTACGTACATGTAGTTTCAATTGCACACTATTACCTGTCGGTGTATTGTTTCACTTTGAGTTTTTATTTCAAAGATCTAGATCTACTCCTGCTTTCATTTAGATTTAAATTAATAAGATCTAGCATTACTTAGATCCTACAGATCCAGATTAAGATATGCTTAAAAGTAATATAACTGTAGATCAACGCTTACAGGAGTAGATCAATTGATGTAGAAATTTAAACTTCAGTAGTACATGTATTAAATCTATCTGCACAACCACTTTGAAAGAAAAAAGTATCTAGCCTATATCTAATGATCTAGATCCAAATAAATCCAGTTGTCGTTATCTCAGGATCGGCAATGAAAAGAAACATTCGCCAAATACTAGGACAAGCCACCCTGTTCAAAGTCTTGAAAAATTATACCTCTCAGACTGAGACGGAAGTGATAAAATATTCAATAGAAACATGAACAAATCAAAGTTCCTCGGAGACGACGAAATCGTCACCATGTGACGATTTTCAAAGCAAACTTTCAGTCACTCATGCCTCTTCTTCTATTACTTCTGAAAGGGTTTCAGGTTCTCTTGGAGCACGTTTTCTAGATATAGGAACTCGAGATATCAAAAGCAGACTTGGGATGTCAGATTCCTAGATGTTGACGGTTCTCTGTACTTAGTACGATTTGAACCACTGAGGGGTTGGGTCGCACCTCTATAGCTCATCACCGCCTGACGAGACCTCCTGGGAGATCCATTCAGTTTATTTACACACCAGTAAGTATTATCCAAACATCATATGAAATATTCTTTATTGTAACTTACAAATTTGTGGATGATGACGAGGTTGGATTGTGCCTCCGAAGTGAAACTAGGCACTTACATGTATTAATTTCTGAAACATTATCCTGAAATTCCAAATGAAAAGGGGTACGGTATATGTTAACAAGACTTTGTCCAAAATAGATCTAATATTCCAAGACATGCCATAGCCCAAGTTTTGAAATCTAAATTTTTCATCTTTAGAAATGCTCAGGGGACATGGTAAAAAGACATTGTTCAAAATATATCTAATTCTTGAGAAAACAAGAGCTGTCACAGGACAGCGTGCTCGACTATTCTCAGAATTGTTAGTGTAAAAATACTTGATAGTGGACTAAAATAGTGTCCAATGATACTAGAAGCAAGTAATCAAAGTCTCAGTAAAATATCTTTAATAGTATTCAGGATGTAGGATCTCTTTGAACTTTTTAATGAAAGAGAAAAACTTAAGCAAAAAAGGCCAATAATTTCTGTTAAAATGCTTGACAGAGTAATGTACTATTGCCTACAGATGAAGCATGTGATGGTGAACAAGTGTTCCAAGTTTCAAAGCTTTATCTCAAAGGGTTATGTAAATCAGTGGACTTTAACAAAAACCTTAACCAAAAGTTCTAAGTTAAAAAGGGTCATAATTCTGTCAAAATGCTTGACAGAGTTATGTACTCTTGCCTACAGATGGAGATTGTGGTGGTGAACAAGTTTTCCAAGTTTCAAAGCTTTATTCTAAAGGTTAGAGGCAAAAAGTGGACTTTAACAAAAACCTTAACCAAAAATTGTAAATTAAAAAGGGCCATAATTCTGTCAAAATGATTGACAGAGTTATGCACTCCTGTCTACATATGAAGCTGGTAGTGGTGAACAAGAGTTCCAAGTTTGAAAGCTTTATTCCAAAGGGTAGAGGCAAAAAGTGGACTTTAACAAAAACCTTAACCAAGGTGTGACGCAGACGCCGACACTGACGCCGGGGCGAGTAGGATAGCTCCACTATTCTTTGAATAGTCAAGCTAAAAATAGGTTCAACTGCAAGTTATAACCATGAAAAATTATTGTCCAAGACATGCCACAGCCCACCATTTGACATCTAATTTTTTTTCCCGGGAGAGGTCCCCCTAACCCCCGCCGGCAGGAGGAGGAACCCCCTCCCACAGTCTCCCCCCCTCGGCACTTCGTGCCTCGATGTGCGTATAATTTTTAAAGCCCTAGCTACGCCTATGACAATGGTTTCAATAAATGATTTTACAGTGGCATCAATATGAGGGAATGGGATAGACGTTTGAGACCTTTGCAAATAGGGTAGACACAGTTAGCCAGCTCCCACAGGAGTTGTCTGATCAAGGTCTGCTTGGTTTGCTTATAGAATAATATAGATCTGATTATAAAGTTTTTTGTCACAGCCAAAATGTTCCTGATCCTTGTAAATGTACAATTTTAAGTATTCAGTCAATTAATATTATACAGTAATAAACTCTTAAATTAATATTCTTAAATTAATATTCATGGAGAAAGGTTCAATCTTACATAATTGAGCTACTCTCTGAGAAAAGGGGTCTTACGGTATTACAAACAGAGAAGACCAAGATCAGGCCATGTCTATAAGGTTTCTGATCAAAGATTGAAAACAAATTACTACAGATTCTGATGAGTGTCAAACAGGGCAGATCCTGACCAGATGCTACACTAGAGACACAATACAGTAAGAACTTTTTTTCCTAGAGAGCCTCAGGGGCCTTGTATCACATGTATATTGACCAAAATAACTGTGTAAGTCTTCTGATAAGATAACATAAATTAAGTAAAATCAGACAAACTATAAGTACTGTTTCTGATCTACATTGTAAATGAATTTAAGTCAAATTTGTGGGAGTGCAACTATAACATCGTTTTGTGACGAGCATAGCAAAAGTGGGAGATATCTCAACAAAACTGTCAATAATTCTTACTTCTATCAAAGACAATCTCAAATAGTCATGAGCTTTGAAAAATTGTTCTTCTTTAGCCTTTACTCCATAGATGCACCTTTCAACACCTTTGCAGAGACAAGACAAGACTACTTTCTGACAAGGATCTACACAGCTTGCTTATGAAATAATATAAATCTGATTTGGATATACATGTAGATCTGGCCAAAAATTCATGTGTTCATATGTCATCATAAACCTAAAGCTATTTTATATTTATGATATCATACAAACACCTTTTTGAACAGAGTGGCACTAGATCAGATAGTTCCTGTAGAAGCCGTCTGATCAAGCTCTGCTCATTTTGCTTCTTCAATTATAATTAGTGTGTTAAGTGAGTTTATTTTTAACATACAGGGGACTGAACCTGTCTTAAGCAGCCATCAAAAAGGTCTAATTATGGGTCTGTAAGGCAGATGGTATCTAAATGCAGGTCAAAAGTAATGCAGAAAGCTCCTATATTTGTCCTGAATTAAGCAACCACCTGCTTTTTAAGACTCCTGTATTTAACCCTTTCCTCCATAAATGTGCATTTCTACGCATCTGTAAAAGTCACCTGTTGAAACCATTGTGATAGATAGAGCATTTGCTCCATAGGAGCAAATGCTCTATTAATCACAATGGTTTCAAAACTACAAAATTTTCCTTTTCTCTATTTAATGCTCCTTTTCAGTAGATTTATTCAAAGATCTAAAAATACGAGGGCTGATTGAAAAATTCACGGAATTCTCCTCTCAAGAATTTATTTCTTTATCAAATCAAAACAGCTTTTTTCTCTTTCATTATCGGGTAAGTGAATAGGTATTTTATACTTAAGATGAATAAATTGTATTCATAGAAACCACTGGTTGGTGACTTGAAGCACGCTGTTATTTAACATATTCTCAATTCATTACACATGCTAGTGCGCAGTCAAATTTAGCGCAAATTTGGCATTAACGCAACTGCCGTTAGCATTACGTTTCGTTGTCATTTCCGGAAAATTTGAAGATGTTGTGTTGGACGGTTACTTTGCAGCAGCGTTTTATGGCCATGGCTTCGAAACTGCATGACGTCCACAGATGATATTGATTTGCCTGCGGTTGTAAAACCTTGTGTGGGGCTCAAAATTTCACCGGTAGAAACACTAAAACAAATTAAAACCCCAGATGCATTATGAACCTGTAGAAATATATTTTTCTACAAATGGCATAAGCAGTTTAGGGATTGCAGAATCTCAGTGTCTGATGACGAACGATCAGGTCGCTTGACAATGATAGTCACATTTGGGAATGCAGTGTTAGTGAAGGAAATGTTAGATAATGACAGACGCTTTACACTGCAATGTATTGCACAGGAGCTATCTCTCTCGTATTACATTGTGAAAGGTATTCATATAGACGAACTAAATATTCAAAAGTGGCTGCATGTTGGGTAGACCTTGATTTCTCACAGAATAAAGTTAACTGGACACTAGACTTTGACGTTTAAGTAACATCAGCGTGGCCCAATGTTCAGCGTGCTTCAAGTACTACATAGTACTGTTGTTAGTACTGTTGTTTAATGTTTCATGAAAATTTTATTGTTCAATGTATCTAAATAATATTTGAGCTCAATGTCAGTCATGAATACACGTATCTCATGATGTATTTTGCGTTTTCGTTTTCTATTCAAGGTTTCAGTAATAAGGCAATTCTGCGAACTTATCAATCACCCCTCGTATCCTATGAGGGAATGGGTTAATAAATGAGTTGCCTCTTAGGACAGGTTCAACTGTACTAGTTTGCATTGTATTAATGTTGTTATTCCAAATGGCAGTTGGGTCAGTTTACACAAGTCACTCTCCATAGTTGAGTACATATCATTACAAAACTTACTTCTTTGAAGTCTACTTTGCAGGTCGCTGACTTGTGTAGTAAGCCAAACAGTGGTAATGGTGAGAAGAACCACAGCTCCAAGGACAGCTAGAAGCAAGACTGGTTTTAGGATACTCCAGAAACTGCATCCAGGCTGTTTTTGTTTGGAAGGCTTCCTCCTTTAATCAAAAGATGAAATCAACCTTTAGCACTTTTATGGGTCAGTTTGTGATTACCTTTGAAATGTTAAGATCCAGATGAGATACATTGTATCAAGTAACCCAGTCTCATCAGGATCTAATCTGCTTGATACTCAAATTGTAGGTTTGTAAAAAGTATTATAGCTTATCAAGTTATGTTTTATCTATTTACAGTTGAACTTCGTATATCTTGAACTTCAAGGGCAGCTGGCTATATAAATTAATTTGAGTTATCCGATTTCTTCTCTGGAAAATTTCTTAAGTTCACAGCTTACTGCAGGTGTAAAGTAATGCTCATGTAGAACCTTTCAGCATTATTTTAGACCTGCATTAAGCTGTCACATGTGTTTCTAGATATGCGTAGTAATACATTTTAGAGCAATTCAGTATTGTATGTTTTGGAAAGACTGAACTTTTAGTTTGAGTTATCCCGAAGTTCGAGTTATCCGAGTTTGAGATATAGAAGTTCAACTGTATATGCAAACTTACATGTACTTTTGATATGGTCAAATATTTACTCATTAAGCTAAAGCATGCATGTCTCCATTGGCTTCCATTTACAATGTGCATTTACCACTTTTTCTGTTAGGTACAGGGGAAATCAGTATAAACAGGTTGCACCAAAAGCAACTTGACTAAAGAGGCAAAAGGAATAGATCTGTATATTATATAGTGTAACATCTAAATTTAGTGGTGTTCTGATTAATTAACTTGGTACAGATATCTTCTTGTGTGCTATAAAAATGATTAATGGATCAGAAATTCTACAGTAAATTATTTATATTTAGTATATTACAAGCCTGTCTCTTCTCATCTTGTACAGAGCTGATCATCACCATTGAGAATGACAATGGAAATTTTGAAATATGTTCAACACAATGATGTTCTTAACCCTTTACTCCATAAATGCACCTGTAGGATCTGCCTGATCAAGGTCTGCTGTTTACTTATGAAATAATATAGACATGATTCTAGTTTAATTCTGCCACTGCCAAAAAATCCTGTGTTCATATGCCATTATAAAATGTAATATAATATTCATGATGTCATTATTTCTTACATGAATATTCATAGAGTAAATGATTAACTCTTTACCTGTTCAATGTTCAGGTAAGAAAAAAATGACATCATAAATGTAAATTAGATTATTTTTATAACGGCATGTGAACACAGGACAAAATGTGTTAATATGAAGTAAAGAGTTAAAGGACCCATCAGTCTTTCCTCATGACTTAGAAAGCATTTGAACATTTACTATTAGCCATTTGAATATGCATAATATTAATCACTATTGTGATTAGCATATAAAAGAAAGAACACTAACATTTACCCTTTACTTGATGCATATTCATGTAAGAAATAATGACATCAAGAAAATTAGTTCTATAGATGACTTTTTATGATGGTATATGATTCATTATGAAGTTGAACACATGGTTTTTCTGGCCATTGTAGAAACTGTACAGTACAATTATATGTATAATATTCCATAAACAAACTGAGCCATCTGATCTCGGTCTACTCTGTTTGCAAGGGTGTCAGTACAATACAATACGAAAGTCATCTCTATCAGGTAAAGTGTTGATATGTAAATTAAATATAAGCCATTACAGTTTAGTGGTAAATAATTGATTGTTTGAGAAGATGCATGATTGATCTCAAAATTTTCGGTGATACTAAACAGAGTCTGGTAGAGTCTGGGGGCTTTTTAAGACGATTAGTTGCATTGTCACGATTATAATGCTGTTAAATAAAATCATTTAGTATGTTTGCAGCTGTAACAGGTAATATTTAAAATTTTAAGCCTACAATAGCTTGAAAACACCCCGTAAATATTACCCCGGTGACACGGTAATGGCCGACGTAAGTCGGGTAGAGTCTGGTCAAGTATTGGAAGCCCTATTAGTATTAGAATACCCTGAATTTTATCAGAAAACATTCTGCTTATATTAATAAGTAGGGGTGTAACAATACATCAAACTATCGAACTATCGTGATAGTTCTCTATCCCAATTACACTGTCGATAGTTATTTCCAATTGACGATAGACTATTGCGATAGTTGCTCTGACTATCGATAGTTTCGATAGTTCTTTCATATAATTGGCATTGTGTTTTCAAGATGGCGTCGACCATCGGGGAGATCGAGTTAGTTAAAAACAAAAGCGGTAAAACACAAGTGGCAAAGCCCAATTCATTTTAAATAATTTCCACAAACATTTTTTAGTAAGTATTTACAGCAAAGTTATATCTTACACTGTGCAAATTTGCATTTACAAGTTTTCAAATCTTGGCAATAACTATTGCAATAGTTTCCAGCAATAGCAATAGTATCACAATAGTACTTTCAGCAATAGCAATAGTATTGCAATAGTCAAATATGGCCCCAATAGTCAGCCCTATTAATAAGTGATTTTATCGTAAATATAAAAACCAGTAACCCCCCCCCCCCCCCCCCCATATCGCACACATTACTAAAACACGTCTTAATCTGCGCAACTTATAAATTTCTGTGTTGCATATCATATGTTTAATTCGTGAGGTGGTTCACTGCTGGATAACTTTAGTTGTACCTTTTGGGTTTTTTTCCTTTGATTGGTGGCAGATTTAACCACTCCACATCGCTGTCGGAAGAATCGAGCAAATTCATCGTATCTACCTTGTCACTACCTGCTAGCCCGTTCTTCTTTAATTTCACCATGATACAGTTTTTCGCGGTTTAAGTGATCATTTAATTAGGAGCAATTCAGTTCATTTCAGTTGTATAGATTGTCAAGGAAGTTTACAAACTTCTGTAACGTCACGCACTTTTGTTTTCATGGGGAGCGGTCAATGTTTCTTTAATTCTAAATGACATATGACCGATTCAACCGAGAATCGGTAATTTCATAAAATATATCCCTTTATTTGATTATTGTATAAAAAGGTACGGCAATCATATGGTTCTGTTGATTTTTTTAATTCATGTCATTTCAGTGTGTACAAGAAAATAATGACATCTCCATGTCAACATTCCGGGTTTAGAATAATTCCAAGACAATTTGCGGCGCGGAAAATGCGGACAGCCATTTAAAATAATATTATATTATTATTATACCACGTTTATATAGCGCACAGGATATGTGCGTTCAAAAGAGCTTCACATGATTAAATTGCATGTACAGAATAGAATATATACAATGCGTATAGAATATTTAAAACAAATGAAATTTAAGATAGAGATATCGATAAAAATATTTAGACTAGCCATTGGTTTGATAATCAAAATATTTTAATTGATTTTTTTTTAATTTCAATTTAATCTGCATGACCTGGCTTATCTGGGTCTACTCTGTTTGTAAATGCATAAATCTTCCTATCTTAATATTACCTTGTGGTATGTATGTATGAAATAATTGGAACTCACTGGATATAATAACTATACTGCTTAATTTGAAATTACTTCTTGGACTACTGGACCCTGCAGTATATAGCATATAGCATTACAGAAATCAACACATGAAATGTTTACCTGTTCACTACATGTATGAAATAACAAAGCTTATCATAATGTAAAATTTTCAGGAGAATTAATTGACAAAAACTGAAATATTGTCTGTATCATAAGCAAACAGAGCAGACCCTGATCAGACAGTCACAGTTCCTACATGAGGTGTCTTATCTGGGACTACTGTTTTCAAAGGTGTGAAAAAGTGTTTATATTAGGAAAAGGGTTAACAAAGTATGTTTGAATCATATGTATACATATGTATACATGGATTGTTTTATTTTAGCATATTTCTGTATGGTGTATTAACTCTTTCGCGGTCAGTGTTAAATATGTAAAACATTTTAGATCAAAATGAGATGCCAAATTACTTAGAATCTGGCAGTTGGGATCCAAACTGTTTGTTACTGAAATCATGGTTCTTGCAGAAAAGGGAAGAAAAATAAAAATAAATTATGAACATTGCAGCAGAAGTCACTTTTGCAGAAGGCAATATGAGGCAGTAAAAGAATTAGAATAGATTTTAATTTCCACAATTACCACATATTATGTGGAAATATGTTTTATTAAAAATCATGACTTTTGCATCTACAACACCAACTGGATGCCACATGAGTTCACTTTTGGGCCAAAGCATTTTCACTGTATTTCATATGAATGAGCCTTAATTACTGTGAAAACACTGCCTACCTTCCTCCTCATTGGACTCCATCAATGGTGAAAAATAAGAAGGTCACAATTATTCTATATCGCTAACCTGAGTAACTATCAGTCAAGTTTTAAATTTGGAGAAATTATTCGACTACAATGTAAAAATGATTTAACCCGTTACTCCCAAAATACGCTTTTCTATGCATTTGCAAACAGAGAGGATCAAGATCAGATGGCTCCTATAGGAGCTATCTGATCAGGGTCTGCTCTGTTTGTCTTTGAATAATATAGATATAATATTCCCAATTCTGTCATGATAAAATATCTTCTTGTTCAAAGTGCCATTATAAAAAATCAATTAATCAATACTCATTATGTCATTATTTCATGGAGTAAAGAGTTATACAAGTTTTGAAAGACAAAGGCCAACAGACAACGTTGGCTTAAATATTATGTGCATATGTATTATATCGGAATATGATCAAGGTCTGTTCAAAACATATAAAGAAGTCTGGGTGTAAACATGGTAAAAATATGTCAGTTTTTGATGGGGAATCTAGTCATACTATTCAGATTTAGCCAATAATCCAGATTGTTCAAGACCTTGTAGCTATATACATTGATTATGATAAAGACTCATTAAACAAGAGTGCCGCATACGGTACATAATACGCCCACTTGCAAACTTTCTCCGATTCAACATGCCTTATAAGTGTTGACATTTTCTAATGCTTCAGATCTTGATTTCCATATTAAGGTGATAGTATTTTTAAAAAAAAAAATAAGTGATAATCTTATTAAATAAAAAAAATACAGCTAATCCTCATATTTGCAGATTTTTGTAAAGTGCAACGGCCATAACTCTGTAAAGACAAACTGAATGAACCTCAAAATAAACTCAGCTTCAGATTTTGTTTCTTAAAACATTTGTGTTAAGTTTCATTTATATAATTTTAATAGTTTTCCAAGAAAACAACAGACAAACTAAAAGTTGACCGACAGAAAACAGCGGACAAACTATTTGCATGTATTTGCATTATGTTTTAAGAACAAGGGCCATAACTCTGAAACGAAAAATCAAATGAACCTCAGAATCGACTCAGCTTCAGATCTGGATGCCTTTAACATTTGTGTGAAGTTTCATTAATATCTCTCAAATAGTTTTCCCAGAAAACAGCGGACAAACTATTTGCATGTATTTGCATTATGTTTTAAGTACAAGGGCCATAACTTCGAAACGACAGATCAAATGATCCTCAGAATTGACTCAGCTTTAGATCTTGATGTATTAAACATTTGTGTGAAGTTTCATTAATATCTCTCAAATAGTTTTCCCAGAAAACAGCGGACAAACTATTTGCATGTATTTGCATTATTTTTTAAGGACAAGGGCCATAACTCTGAAACGAAAAATCAAATGAACCTCAGAATCAACTCAGCTTTAGATCTTGATGTATTAAACATTTGTGTGAAGTTTCATTAATATCTGTCAAATAGTTTTCCGAGAAAACTGCGGACAAACAAAATGTTGACGGACGGACATTCTAACGGATTGAGTGTATGTGGCTATTCCTTTGTTCAAAATAGCCACACAAACTGAAAATAAGCCACATAAAACCGATGAGAACAAAAGATCTTTTGTTCTCATGTAATTATTTAGTCACATAAACAGGAATTGTTAGCGCGGACGAACAAACGGACGGACAGGGCCACGCCAATATACGACCACCTTTATTAGGTGGGCGTATAAAAATGAAGGCATTAGAGTGTATCCATTGTATAACAGCTACTTTGATTACAAACCAGGTGCACATAGCTCTACTACTACTGCTCGGATTTTTCCAATAATCTCACATGGCTGACATTTTATGTCCATATACATTATTCCAAAATTTGAAAGAGATCCTTTAGGAAACAAAGGTGCTAGAGAGTAAACATTGTAAAATATTTCATACAAATCATTTGTTTGTTTCGGGTTTACCTTGTTTTAACAGTATTTCAGTCATTTCACGAGGCCCAGCTAATTACACGTTCAGGAAGACCCCAGAGGTTTTCCATGCATTGAATAAATTTTATTGTGTCATGCACAGAAGAACACCCAGATAGAATCACCAACATACCACAAGCCAGCTTGAAGGCTTCCTCATGAAAAATCAAAATGCCCAGGCCAGGATTCAAAACCACATTAGTGAGGGGCTATGTGATTGTCAGCCGAAGACCAGAACCACTTGACTATTGAGGCGCCCCTTTTTACAAATTAAGACAAGTAACTGCAGACTTGAATGACTGTTTTAGACCAAATTCCGACTTGGTCAGATTTTATAGCCATACATATATTTCAGCCATATTATGTACAGCAGTTGTGCAGAAACAAAAGAGCTAGAGAGTAAACATGGAAAAATAAAGGTTTTATTTTATCAAAGATACAAAACTCTTGACCTATTGATTGGAATCAGTCTTGGCCGAGATGTTATGACCATACACATTTTTTTTGTAAATAAGACGAGGATCCATGAAGAAATAAAGGTGTGATATATAATAATTTTTGACAAATCAAGGGCATATAATTCTACATGTACTGGTCTGGTTTTGCCCATAATCAAAATTGCTTGTGGCCTTGCACAAAAAATACCAGGCAAGCATCAAAATTGCTTGACAAATGTGGAAATGCTAGAGGAAAACAAAACTAAATGTGAATGGATGCCACATGGATGGATGACCAAGGATGTCGGACATTCAACTATCCTTAATGCTCATCAAAGCACTTTATGAACTAAAAAGGTCTCAAACATATCAATACACCTCAGATTTAATAATATACAGTTTGTAACAATCATATTTATACACATATTTACACATTACAACTGAAAAAAATAGTCTATCACACTTATCAACAAAGAACTAGAGGTTTTTGTCACAAAAACGGATGTCTCCCCCTCCTCCGCCTACCCCTCTCACCCACACATCGGTAGAACAGGAGTTATTGATCAGACAAAATGTAACAAAGGGCAATAACTCCCAAAGTATTTAAGACAGAGTTATGGCCCTTGTTCATGATACTTTCTCTCATCATGATCTTTCCATGTATGAAGTTTCAATCCAATGGCATCAGCCATATAGGAGTTATCAACCCGACAAAAAATTGTGTAAAAATTACAAGGGGCAATAACTCCAATATTAGTGAAGCCAGAGTTATGGACCTTGTGCACGACACTTCCTCACATCATGATCTTTCCATGTATGAAGTTTCAATCCAATGGCAAGAGCCATATAGGAGTTATCGTCCGGACAAAAAATTATGAAACAATTTACAAGGGACAATGACTCCAATATTAGTAAAGCCAGAGTTATGGACCTTGTGCATGACACTTCCTCTCATCATGATCTGTCCATGTATGAAGTTTCAATCCAATGGCATGAGCCATTTAGGAGTTATCGTCCAGACAAAAAGTTTTTAAAAAAATACAAGGGGCAATAACTCTTAAATTAGTGAAGCCAGAGTTATGAATCTAGTGCATGCCACTTCCGCTCATTATGCTTTTTCCATATATGAAGTTTCAATCAACTGGCATCAGGCATACTGAAGTTATCGTCTGGACAAGAAAGTGTGACGGACAGACGGACAGAGAGACAGACAGACAACTCTCACGAAAACAATATGTCTCCCCCATATAAATATGGGGGAGACATAATCACTAGTTTTTGTCTGTATTGCTTGTCATGATATAACATGTATATGCAAAACGATGTAGTTATTAACGTAACCCTTTCTTTCAAATATATGCCTTTTCATGCCTTTGTTCACAGAGTAGACTAAGATCAGATGGCTCCTGTGGGTGCCATCTGATCAGGGTCTACTGTTTGCCTATGGGATTATATAGATCAGATTCTACAGTTTCTGCCAGAGCCAAAACAGATATTGTTTTCATACACCATTATAAATAAATTCTTTATATAAAATTTCATGCGGAAAGGGTTAATGATTAATTAATATCTCCGTTAATTTCAGATTATAATCCCATCTTATACACCAAATCCAATCCAGATAAATGCTAATTCAATTTAACCACACAAAACAAAATGTAAGGCACTACAGCTGTGGCAAAAAGAATCCTGTATATCTCTTAGTACTCATTTAAACCTTTACTCCATAAATACAAACAGAGTAGACTCAGTTAATGAATATGGATTATTGTATAAATATTCATGAAGTAAACTGCTAACAAAGTTCCAGGCAAGATGGCTGGCTACCCAGTATTTGGAATTTTTAATTATTTTAATATTTTTCCACAGCACTCCACCATACCCTGTTTAACTACGGGCACATTCATTTGATATTCCTCTTTGAGGCAATTCTAATGGATACCAACAAGATAGGGTAGGGCTGAGAAACAAGATAGAAAAATATACATCTTTTCAACAGCTCTTTAACCCTTCAAATACTGAAATTTCAAAGTAGAATGACCCATAAGTGTTTATCTATAGAGTCCATTCAGTATAAAAGTCTTGAATAAATGCTAGAAGATTCTGAATGACAAACAGTGCAGACACTGATCAGAATGCTTCTCTAGGAGTTGTTTGATCTGGGTCTACATTGTTTGCACTTCTCAGTACACCCATTTTCCTGCATTCAAATGGTTAAGCATTGGAATGTTTTCCAGTCTGATGATATGATATTCTCAAGTAAAAATCTACAATCGCATGTACTTCCATTTTTCTGTGATGTCATATTGCATTAAATGTAACTGCAAACTTTTCACATTTCTCCTGAGCACTGGTACAGACATGCAGGAGCCTAACTAATGCTGGACAAACTAATCCAGAGTTACTATCCATTCTGAATAGTGCATGAATTTACTATTAAAATATTATCTGTTTTAGAATAGTTTCAATTAGGCTGGTTTTCATCCATAACATATTGCACTTTGAATGTTGCATCGTCAGATGATGGCTGTCAATCTTTGTGAACAGTTTTGACATGTCGCCTCTGGGTACACCATAAAACCCCTGATATGACCACGGTGCATACACATAATGCTATAGCATAGCCACTGTATGGAAACATGCCCTGTGAAAAGAAAGAATACAATGCAACCTCTCTACAGCAACCTTCTAACACAGTTACAATTATGGGGTTTGAAGACAGGTGGCTGCTTAATAATGCAGGATGGAAGTTATGCAGAAAGCTCCTAAAGGAGCTTTCTGCATAATTTTCTTCTTGCATTATGTAACCATCCACTCTTATAGAACTCCATGTTTATTCATTATGAGGTTGTTATAGGCAAGTTCTACTGTACAAACAATCTAACAGAAAATGCTGGTGCAATATACAGTCACTAAGCATTAATAAGCATACACGCCTCTAAAAGTGGTTGCTGAATGTAGAAAGTATGGGAGCTTTCTGCATAACTTTCATACTGCATTAAGCTACCAATTATCTTAAAGACACAAACTTAGATTTGGTTGCTGCAGTTAGGTTGTAATATAAAATTCTAACACACCTCGCGCACACATCTACATAAACAAAGAAGGGACATATCTATGTTTGAATTCTCCATAAAACATTGCACGCGCTGTAACGGCTTAACGTGACGTAATATGGCTTCGAAAATTCGTACAACAAGAAACGTAGTGCCGTTGTGGCGGTGCAAATTATAGTTAAATTGAAGTGTTAGAATCGAAATAATAAATTTATACCAGTGTTTTATCGTGCAATCGATCACGGGTAGTCGTTGAGATGCTTATAATTTAATCACTACGCATCTCAACTCCTACCAGTGTTCGATTGCACGATAAAACACTGGTATGCATTTATCATTTCTTAAGTAAAATATACTGTCTCCAAGAATAAATTATAGCAGTCAAACTAATGAAAGCGGCCATGTCTTAAAAGTAGTTCATTCGTGATAGGTAGTGTTTTAACCCTTTACTCCATGAATTTCTGTGTAAGAAGTAATGACATCATGAATGTTAATGACATCAGCATGAAATTTAATTAATTTAATTTTTATAGTAACATATGAAACAGGGAATTTCAGTCCTTATAAAAACTGTAGTCATATCTTTATTATGCCATAAGCAAACAGAGCAAACCCTCTTCAGACCACAGGGGTCTGGACCGCTTCATGGGGGTCTATATGTACTATATAATAACACAGTACATATAGACCCCCATGAAGCGGTCCAGACCCCTGTGCTTCAGACAACTCATACAGTCATCTGTTCTGAGTCTACTCTGTTTGCAAAGGCGTTAAAAGGCCAACAGAGAAAAGGGTTAATCTCTTTTGAAAAAAGAACTTCTTTTGACAAACTTGACCTGTAAAATATACCTACTCATGTATTTTCCATTGCATGGCTGCTTTAACAAGATTTACTAAAACTTGAATATTTTCTTATTAGACATTGAGATTCTTGATTCTTGCAAACAGTTTTGATCTACAGTGACTCAGATAAAATGTGTAAATTAAATTACTTTCAAGAAGAGCTCTTTTATTTTCTTTGAGATGAGTCTAAAGACATGACGATTTTGGAATTTCTTCATAATATAATAATATTGCTCTTGATCCGGATGAAAGGCATTTCATCAACATCTAAACTTTTCAATATTCTGAAGAATTGTTTTGCTGGGGAAAATAATTTAGTAATCAAAGGTTTAACTTTTTACCTCATGAATATTCATGACATCATTATGATCCAAGAATATTTATTGCTGATGTTCGATAATGGCATATGAAAACATGATGTTTGCTCCATATTAAGCAAAGTTTGAACCAGAGCAGACTCTAATCAGACAGCTCCTATAGGAGTTGTCTGATCTCATCTTCTCTGTTTGCAAAGGTATATAATACCATTTATATACGGTAAAGGGATAAAGTTTGAAACAGAATAATCCTACTCTTAAATTACTTTTTAATACCTTTCTAAGGCACTTGTAACCATAGTAACCATCATTACAGAGACACTCCATCTCTCCTGGTGCTATCAGTATACAGTGGCTGTTGTTATTTGGACAAGATACTGTAATGATAAAAATGAAGCAGTATGATTAATCATGTGGGCAAAAAATGAAGACGTGCAGCCTGTGAATAGTCATATACCATTCAAAAGCTGATTTTTTCAGTTAAAAGATCAATCATTGTAAACCCTTTAAAATTTCGAATGATCAATCAGTCAATCATTATGAAATAAACCCTTTACTCAATAAATATGCCTTTCTACACCTTTGCAAACAGAGTAGACCAAGATCGGAGGGCTCCTGTAGGAGCTGTCTGATCAGGGTCTACCGAGTTTGCTTATGATATAATAAAGATATGAGTCTACAGTTTCAGCCATGGCCAAAAGTTTCTGTGTCCATGTGCTATTACAACAATTTATCTAATCAATATTGATGATATCATTATTTCTTACATGAATATTCAAGGAGTAAAGGGTTAAAGCTTAGTCATCCTTAAAGCTGTATGGGTAAAGGTGAAAGTAAACAAGTTCCCAGATTTGCCATAATTTAATGCAATTACCTCAGTTTAGTTATTAATAAAATCCATGTCACCAAGAAATATAAAACATACCGATTCAGCAGTTAGCGGAAATGCAAATGTATGTGCTTTCTTTCATGATCAAATCAAGAATTGGTAGTCTGATCAATTTGATGGCTAATGATTATGAACCCTGTCCTTGATATAGATGCCTCATCATGCCTTTGTAAACAGAGTAGACCCAGATCAGACAGCTGCTACTGGAGCTGTAGGATTATTTACTTATAATAAATAGCATACATGTGGATATATTTCTAAAGTGTGTGACATGGTAAAGATCCCCTTGTTCATGATGCCATTCAGCTAATCAATAATAATATTCATACAGTCTCGATTTCTTACACGAAAATTCATGGAGTAAAGGATTAAAAAAGAGGGCCATGATGGCCCTTAATCGCTCACCTGGTTACTATAGACTTGGGGCCAATACTATAGACTATAGACTAGGGGCCAATATGAAACCAAGGGTCATTATTTTAGGCCCGAAGGTTTAAAGTTGATCAATCTTGGTAGTAGATTACGTGTACATGTAATAGGTTATGCTTCATTCCAAATATCAAAGGTCTAGGCCTTACAGTTTCAGACGATTTTTGAATATTTTCCTACGAAAAACTGATAAGCCCCGGGGCGGGCCATTTTTGGCCTGAGGGTTATAATTTTAACAATCTTGGTAGAAAACCATTAGATGATGCTACATACAAAATATCAAAGGTCTAGGCCTTACAGTTTCAGAAGAAGATTTTTAAAGATTTTCCTTTGAAAAACTGATAAGCCCCAGGACAGGGCCATTTTGGCCTTGGGGTCATAATTTGAACGATCTTAGTAGAAAACCATTAGATGATGCTACATACCACATTATCAAAGGTCTAGGCCTTACACATTTGGAGAAGAAGATTTTTAAATATTTTACTATGAAAAACTAATAAGCTCCGGGGCGGGCCATTTTTGGCCCAGGGGTCATAATTTGAACAATCTCTGTAGAGGACCATTATATGATGCTACATACCAAATATCAAGGGTCTAGGCCTTATAGTTTGAGAGAAGAAGATTTTTAAAGATTTTCCTATGAAAAACTGATTAGCCCCAGGACAGGGTCATTTTTGGTCCGGGGGTCATAATTTGAACAATCTATGTAGAGGACCATTAAATGATGCTACATACCAAATATCAAAGGTCTAGGCCTTAGAGTTTCAGAGATGAAGATTTTTTAAGATTTTCCTATGAAAAACTGATAAGCCCCAGGGCGGGCCCATTTTTGGTCCGGGGGTCATAATTTGAACAATCTTTGTAGAGGACCATTAGATGATGCTACATATAGCAAAGCTCTAGGCTTTATGGTTTCAGAGAAGAAGATGTTTAAATAAATTGTTGATGATGCACAATGCACGGCTCACGACAACAAACGCCCGAGACAGCCCCCTCACAATACCTCACCTGGCACAAATTCCCAGGTGAGCTAAAAAGATGTACTTTATTTTATGCACTAAGCCCTTGATTAAACACTAAACCTTTCCTTCATATAAATGTGTTTTCACACATCGCAAACAGATTAGACCCAGATCAGATGGCTCCTATAGGAGCTGTCTGATCAGGGTCTGCTCTGTTTGCTAATGGAATTTGATCTGTTTCTTTAGTTTCTATAATGGCTACAATGTTTGACCTTTCATATTTCATTATAACTGTTTTGTTCATGAATATTCAGTAGGTATAGAAATTTGTAATACAGACGGTAAATATAGAACAGGAAAAGGGTTAAAGAAGTTAAACCATTTACCGTTGTTAGTGTGACAAAGGTTTACTTCATCAAGGCACAGGTTGCTGTGTTGCTTAGCCTCAGTTGTATTCCAAGAACTGTTTCCCCCAGGACAGGTAACGTTTGTGGGCAAGGATCTAATACATTCAACGGAGTGAAGAAAGTAATGAAATGAATACATGTACAATGTGATATTTGAAATACAGGCCCAAGAATCATTTGCTGTACTCAAATCTACAACATTTCACCCTTTACTTCATAGAGACACCTTTTAACACCTTTTCAAACATAGTACCCCTTGATCAGATGGCTCGTGTATGAGCAGTCTGATCAGGGTATGCTCTGCTTGCAGGGTATGCTCTGTTTAATATAGATCTAACTCTACAGTTTCTGTCAAGGTCAACATTTCTTTTGATCATATGCTATTATAAAAGTTCAGCTATAAATCAATACTTATGCAGTCTTATATATGAAAATTCAGTAGGTAAAATGTTAAGAACAAAGATATATATATATGAGGATTATATAGGAAATCTGGATAAGAGATTTTCTATAAGTTTCTCTGCCAAATCTATCTTGTTCATACTGGTACTCACCAGAATCACCTCTCTGATATTACTTGTGCTTCTTCACTTAACCACCCAAAATAAGTTTAAATCAGGGTTTTTAAGACAGGTGGTAGCTTCATGCAGGATGAAATTTATGTAGAAACCTCCTCTAAGAGCTTTCTGCAATATGTTGTCCTTCATTAACCCTTTCCTCCATAGGCTATTTTTAGACCCAACCTCTTTGAATGAATCTACCCAAAAGGAGCATTTACTAAAGAAAAGGAAAATGTTAGAGTTTGTAGTTTGAAACCATTATGATAAATAGAGCAATAAATTTTGTTCCTATAGGAGCAAATGCTCTATTTATCACAATGGTTTCATAAAGTGACTTTTACAGAGGCGTAGAAAGGCATATTTATGGAGGAAAGGGTTAAGCAGCCACCTACTTGTACAGAACCCCAATGTTTATTCATTATAAAGTTGTAAGCAGGTTCTACTATATAAGATTTAGTTATTAACCAATTAATGTAAACTTGTAGTGCAGCTTATCTGCCCTAATTAACCCTTTCCCTCAGATAAATGCTTTTCACACCTTTGCAAACAGAATAGACCCAGATTAAATGGCTTCTGCAGGAGCCATGTGATCAGGATCTACTGTTTGCATATGAAATTATAACAGATCTCGCTCTACAGTTAATAAATATTCATGATTGCATTATTTCTTACATAAATGATGAACTAGCAAAGGGTTAACAAATAATTTGAACATGCTCTGTATCTCATACAATTTGAAATTAAAGCAACAAGAAAAATACACTTTCAGTTAAGAAACAAACCTTTACATAAAATTAAATCATGAAGTCTTTGCATACTAAAATTATTATTTCTTGTCAGTTTCCATTTTCAGTTTATATCTTCTTCTGCCATTTCTTTTCAAAAATACAATCTGAGTATTAAATGGTTTGAATCCTGATAAGATATCCAAGTACTTGGTGTTTCTGCAGCATCAATACTGTTCGCATTAATTATAATGAAATCACCATAATCTTATAAAGAGTTCATGCTTTACTTACAAGTATTCCAACTTTGATAGACCTCTAAAATCATTTGCTATAACTTGTAACTCTGTGTTGTTCTCAAGCATTCTGAAAAAATAAGTGTTCACATCTCTGTTTATACCCTTTGAATGTCAGAAACATGATAATTATGTACATGTACCGGTACTTGTATTTTCACTCAGTGTAAACCAAGAGAGTGGGCTCCCAGAAGAACCCTTTGATCAAGTCATGTCTTTTTCAAGGCATTCATAAAGAATTGAAATAGCATAGACCTGGTTCAAGTTTGTGTCATGGTAAAAACTATCTTGTTCAAAATGCCAATATAAAAGTTCAGCTAATTATGGTATTATGCACAATAATTATTTCTTACATGAATATTCAATAAGTAAAGGGACAGTAAACCTCTCTGTAGCAGCTGTAGTGTTTGTATATCAAATGAACGACATACACCATTTAAGGTTAATACAATTTATTCTTACAGCTATGTACACTTCAACTGTCTATCTATAATATAACTACCAAGATATATCCAACATTCTAGTATTAGGAAGCTCATCAGTTAAGTACCACAAGGGCATGTGGCTACTTAAGCATACACTACAACTGCCACTCAAACAATGTCTACCAGTAATTGCTGGTTTTAACCCTTTACTCCATGAATATTCATGTAAGAAATAATGACATCAGATATATTAATTAGATGCAATTTTATAACATTACATGAACACAGGAAATGTTTGCTATGGTGAAAACTGTAGAATCAGGTCTATATTATATTATAAGCAAACGGTGCAGACCCTGTTAATACCGCTCCTACAGAAGCCATCTGATCTGAGTCTACTCTGTTTGCAAAGGTGCAATATGGATTTAAGGGTAAAGACAGGTGATAGCTGAATGCAGGACAAGTTTCTACATTACTTTCAGAAATAACTTGTAAAACTTCAACAACACGTCTTCTGTATTTCTTCATTTATTATGTATTAACCCTTTCGATATTGAATATTCATGAAAGAAACAAACGTCATGAATATTTATTAGCTGAAATTTTATAATGGCAGTTTCTGCTATTGTCAAAAAATCCCCTTGTTCATGATAGCTAATTAATATTCAAGAGACTATTATTTTTTAAATACATTTTGTATATATATTCACAGTGTAAAGGGTTAAAAGAGGTTCTTCTTTATAACTTGTTTACATTTCTAAGTGGAATGTGCCATTGTAAGCCATGCTTATTCACATCACATTTGTAAAATATGCTGAATGAAAACAAGAGCACCGCAAGCAGGTGCCAACACTCGTCTGTTGTCATTGTCAAGATGAACATGCATACCAAAAATGAAGGTTGTAAATGAAAAATTGAAGAAGTTATGGTCAATGTTAAGATTTCGAACTACGACGACGCGGAGTTACGACAAAAGCTCGTGATTTCTTCGAAACAGACGAGCTAAAAATGAGCAGCAAACAGAGAGAACTTATACATTATCACTCTGATCTGGGCATACACTGTTACCAAAAGCAAAACAACTTCTTTCTTGAAATAACAAGAGTGTGTTTGTGAAACACTTATGCCCCAGACCTTTGACCCTGAAGGATGACCTTGACCTTTGATCCATGGACAAGGGAGTTGAATGTGACACATCACCTTTGTGTGGTGAACATTTGTGCCAGGTTATTTTGAAATCCATTCACAGATAAAAAAGTTACAGAAGGGACAAGAAATTTTGGACAGACGGAAGGACGGACAATGTGATTACTATATGCCCGCCGTTGGGTGGGGTGGGGTGGGGTGGGGGGGGGGGGGGGTGGAGTGGGGTGGGGGGGGGGGGGGGGGGGGGGGGGAGGAGATGTATTTAGCTTTTCAATCTGACAACATCTCTCCCAAATTGATATGAACTTTAAAGAAAATTAATAACAGAATAATGGTAAGTTGTGATAATGTCCATACTAATTTAACCCATTACCTCACAGGCTATTTTTAGATACAACCTCTTTGAATAAATCTACCCGAAAGGAGCATTAAATAGAGAAAAGGAAAATTCTAGAATTTTGTAGCTTAAAACCATTGTGATAAATAGAGCATTTGCTCCCATAGGAGCAAATGCTATATTTATCACGATGGTTTCACAAAGTGACTTTTACAGAGTCATCAAAAGTCGTCAATATGAGGGAATGGGTTAACATTGTTCCATTGATTATATAAAAACAAAGTTGATTATGTACTGTTTCTGAAAAGAAAAGTATCAGAGTCATGTAAGGAAATGTTACCTGATTGATGTACACTATTTATAAACAGTATTTCGAACTCACTGTGAATATTTTTTATCATTTTCTTGACCAATCATCTTAACTCTCTCCCTCATTAGTAACACCTTTAAATGCCTTTGCGAACAGAGTAGACCCATATCAGAAGCTCTTGTATGAGCTGTCTGATCGTGATTAATAGAGTTACATAGATCTGACCTACACTTTTTGTCCGAGCCATCTTTTTTTACAATGAAGAAATCTAATTCATATTCATGATGTCATTATTTCTTACATGAATATTCATGGAGTAAAGGCTTAACAATTTAAAATGTAATTAAAGACACCGTTTTTTTTAAACAGTAACATGTTCAAAATAGTACTGATAACTAAAACAGACTTACAAGACCTGCAGACCATGGAGGTAGTTTAGTACACCAGTGACATTCTTCAGGTTACAGCTGCTAAGATCTAGCCTGGAAGACAAGAGACTTTGATAACATCTAAATACATTAACCTTTACTCTGCTGAATAATTAAAACTTGCTTCTCCCTTTTTGAATATTAATTAAACAAAATATTGAACCCAAAGTTATCACTGAAGAAAATGACTTTCATGACAAACAACGTAGACCCTGATCAAAGGGCTCCCTCAGGAACATTGTGATCTAGCTCTACACTGTTTGCAAATATCTAATATACCGGTACTCAATTCCAGCACATTACAAGTTAAAATCACCTATTTCAGTATGACAATTGAATACCGCATAAGCCGGTGCTAGGGGGCTTGAGTAGTGTTACACTTTTAATTACTTCTCATGAACAGACGCAATAAAACTGAGTCTGCAATTTTCTCTTTTCTCATTTCCACTTTTGCTTTCGAAGGATCTCCCACTTTCAGAATATATAACAATGGTTTATAGACATAAAATCTGATTTGAATATTCTAAACTAAAATTCGGTCGAAGAAGATGAATGCATAATTACCCAACGATTCCTCCTTTGGACATTGTTCCATTTATGCAGCAGCTATGATTCAGAATCAAGTCATGTGATGTTTGGTTGTCCTGTCTGCATCTCTCATACACAGTGCTGTTCATTTGTCTATCTGGACACCAAGAGCATACATCCTGAATGAGAGAACATCAATAATAATGACTAGGTGTACATAACCAAGCAATACCACTTTGTAACAGAACCTCTTTATAATGACCATTCAAAGAGGTCTAATTATATGCTTTTAACCCTTTCCATCATATAAATGCCTATTCACGCAATTGCAAACTGAGAAGACCCAGATCAGACGGCTCCTGTAGGAGCCTTCTGATCAGGGTCTGTTCTGTTTGCTTATGGAATTACATGTATAGACATGTAGATCTGATTCTCTAGTTTCTACCAATACCAAAACATCCTGTGTACATTATGCCATTATAAAAGTTCAGCTAATAAATATTCATGACATCATTATTTCTTACTAGAATATTAAACAGAGAATCAGTTAAGACAGATGGTAGCTTATAGCATGACAAAAATTTATACTTTTCATCCTGTATTTAGTAACCACCTGTTTTTAACTCTTTACCTCATGTGTCCTTAATATTCATTAACTCATTCCCTCCTTTACTATTTTTAGACCCAACATCTTTGAATAAATCTACCAAAATGGAGCGTTTTCTAGAAAAAAGGAAACTTTTAGAATTGTGTAGTTTTTAAACCACTGTGATAATTAGACCATTGCTATGGAGCAAAATTAATGCTCTATTTATCACAATGGTTTCAAAAAGTGACTTTTACTGGGGCGGTCAAAATGCATCAGTAGGTTGGAATGGGTTAAGATACAATGGATGTATGAATATTATTTCTCTGAATTTTATCAAACATTGTCAAAAATGATAATTTTTATACCATGGCAGATCTATATAATTCCATAAGCAAACCGTGTAGACCCTGATTTGGGTCTACTTTGTTTGCAAAGGTATTAAAACGTGTATCTATGGAGTATAATGTTAAAGCATTATAATCAATCACCATTTACTCGGGACACTACTTCCGATGCCCAATAACATGATTTTGGTGGAATTTAAAATATTTTGTTGTTTCAAAAATATCACGATTTCGGTGTTATTTAAATAACTTTGTTGTTTAAAAAAAATTCAAACTAGAAAAGAATCCTTAATACAATTTTAAAAAGTTTGTACATCTCATAATGGTGTAACTCTGCTCTAATTGACCATTTGGCATTTCATGGTAGATACATTGACCTCGTATTTACATTCTTTCCTAGTCATTATTTGAAAAACTGTGTACAACCTGAAATTGATTATGTCTGTTCAAATTTTACATGATCATCCTCTGGTTATATCATTTAATACATTCTTGATTTAATATCTAAGACTGATCGTGCTATAGAAAACAGTAAGTAAGAAAGTATTGATGAAAAGAAATTCAATTGGTTAAAGTCACTAATTGGTGACAGGCCCAATCCAAATCAGCACACTCCGGTTATAAATACCGTAAACATTTATCACGACTGTTGATATGCAAATGCGTTATTTAATGTTTACCTGTACCCAATGTATGGCGATGTGGTAGAGTGCTTGACTAGGAATCTTGAGGTCATGAGTTAGATCGCCACACCTGACAGATATATTTTCTCTCAGAAAAACCCGGTTACATTTGGTGCCTAATGTAAATAACCCGCAGGGTGATTTATAAGTAAAAAATTGTAATAATAAGAAACTCATGGAGTGTTATTTGAGTAAGAATTCTGGACAAATTCTTGTGCAGAGGGTGTGTGTGTAGCCGGGTAGAGATTGTGGTGAAATAGTTGATAGGCTTAGACTATGTGGCTTGGTAATTCAGTCGGTAGAGTGTTGGCAAGGTAAACCAATGGCCCTGGGCTCAAGCCCCAGTGGAGTCTCAACTTTTTCACCATGTTGCAAATGTGTTTGCATGAATTGATAAAAACTACTCTTAATACATAAATAACAAGAGCCCCATGTGTCGAAGCATTATATGCCCGAAGTATGTGCTGTTGTAACCTCCACAATATTAATTTGAATTGAAAGTCACTGTGACCTTGACCTTTGACCCCACTGACCTCAAAATCAATAGCTGTCATCTACTGGCCAACTTTCCTATAAAGTATGAAGACAGAACATCTAATCAAGTTATTGTGCGGATGTTTTTTTGAGTGGTCACTGTAACCTTGACCTTTGACCGACAAACCTCAAATCCATAAGGGGTCATGTACTTGCCATGACCAATCTCCCTATTAAGTTTGAAAACAGCACACCTTATAATTATCATGTTATTGAGCAGACAAGAGTTTTTAGTTGAAAGGCACTGTGACCTTGACCTTTAACCAACTGACCTCAAAATCAATAGGGGTCATCAACTGGCCATGAGTTATTGAGCAGATTTTATGGTGTTTTTTTTTTTTTTGGGGGGGGGGTTTAAATGTCACTGTGACCTTGACCTTAGACCGACTGACCTCAAAATCAATAGGGATATTGTCTACTGACCATAACCAACCTCCCTACTAAGAATGAAGACAGCACACCTAATACTCATCAAGTTATTGAGCGGACAAGATTTTTGAGTTTAAGGTCA
Source organism: Azorinus chamasolen (assembly GCA_963576725.1). Lineage (NCBI taxonomy): Eukaryota > Metazoa > Mollusca > Bivalvia > Cardiida > Solecurtidae > Azorinus > Azorinus chamasolen. The sequence continues at coordinate 67,945,387 of OY755243.1, forward strand.
CTGTGACCTTGACCTTTGACTAACTGACCTCAAAATCATTTGAGGTCATCTAATAGCCATGACCAACCTTCCTACTTAGTATGAAGACAGCACACCTAATACGTATCAGGTTATTGAGCTGACAAGATTTTTGAATTGAAGGTCACTGTGACCTTGACGTTTGACTGACTGACCTCAAAATCAATAGAAGTCATTTACTACCAATGACCAACCTTCCTACTAAGTATGAAGATGGCACATGGAATACTTGTCAAGTTGTTGAGCAGACAAAGATGTGGCTAATAGAAGGTCGGACAGACGGACAAGTGCCATTCCATAATACGACCAAAGTTACTCTAGGACGTATAATTATCAAATACACAAACTTATTGTAATGTATGCATGTTTTATCAACTAAATAATTATATGCTACAAAAACAACACCTTGGTTCAATATTTGAGTGTAGTATACATACACCAGTACTGCCTCTTGTATTACTTAATATTGGCAATTGTGTTATACTGGCAAAATCAAGTTTAATATGAGTTGACTGCCTATGTTAATATAATGTGTCTCAATTTGCTACATGTTATTTACTTTGATACCATGTTTGTTTCATTCCATTATATATCTATAAATGATTCTAAAGGTCAAACACACATGCTGCAGGTTAGATTCTACCTCCCATCAGAAGATGTAACAAGCAAGCTTTGTTTTCATTCCACCTGTGACCTATTTCTGTAACACATCATGAATTTTATTTAAATCATATACAAGTAATATATTGGCAACTACACTCTAATACTCATGTAGTATTAGTGCATTTCAACACTTACCCCAAAACTTTAACCTTGAGATTTCAGCCCAAAAACCTAAGTCCAAAACAGGTGAAATTTTAACTAAAATTCAGTTTTATTTTAAATTTTAACTACACTACATCAATGTTCAACACACCAGGAACCTCCAATTCAAGTATCAGCTTCCTAAGGCAAATATTTCATGTAGTATTAGTCCATTTCAACACTTACCCCAAAACTTTAACCAAAAGCAAAAGCCAACGCAGATGCCGACGCCGACACAGACGCCAGGGTGATTCCATAAGCCCCCCCATTCTTCGAATAGGCGAGCTAAAAATTACTGGGACGACAGTTTTATTTATTTTAAGGGCATTCTTCTCAGGGAATTGTCTAACTCTTTACTTGTTTTTAGACTTTTCTAGAATTATCATGTTAATAAGTATTCTGGAAAATAACAATATGAAAGAATTTCAATGAATGCTAGGTCAGCATCCTTGTAAGTGTTCTACGAGACATTCTTTTACCCATTTATTATCTCATAAGTATTTATAGTTTTAAATTTAACTACCTACTTACCTGTTCTACCTGTTGTCGAATTCTTGTGTATTTAATTTAACTCTCTGAGTCGTTCGTTATTCTTCTTCTTGGTCCGGTTTGGGTATATGTTTCATAACAATCTGGCTGAAAGTTGATTTTTAGATTCTTCCAATGAAAATTTAGTCTGCTTTTGAATATATTCAGTGTGTCTGAGGCTACCACTTTTTCAGGAAGACTATTCCACCAATTTATTATTTGTTGTGAGAATGAGTGGTGTCTGATATCAAGTCTAAAATGTTTCTTTTTTAGTTTTAGGGAGTGACCACTTGTTACTGTGTTTTGATTTTGTGTGAAAAGTTGTTCTTTGTCAACTTTATCTATACCACTTAACCCTTTGCTTGCTGAATTTTAAAACACATTTCTCCTTCTTTACCCATGCCCTGTTGGATAATTACATATATCTTCACTGTGTACAAGTATTGCGCTGTGCAATCATTGCTGTGGAGTGCGCAGGAAATCACAATCAACTTGTAAAACAATCAACTTGTAAATAGTGCAGACCCTGATGAGACAGCTCCTGCAGGAGCTGTCTCAGCTGGGTCTTCACTATTTACAGGTAGGTATATTGACGTGAATAGCAAGCGTAGGGTTAATATTTTGAACACTTGGATCATATCTATGATGGTATTCCTATATTTTTTATTCTATCTGAATAGGTTTTATTTTGAATGCCTTTGACCAGTTTTGTTGCTCTTCTTCGAACGTTCTCCATTAGAATACTATCTTTTTTGCATATGACTGACCACACTGTAGAAGCATACTTGAGATGTGGCCTCACTAATGATTTGTACAGGTTTAGGAATATTGATTTATCCATGTATCTGAAGGTTCTATTGATCAGTCCTAAAATACGATTTGCTTTTTTGACAGATGACTGAATATGTGAAACAAATTTCAAGTTGGAGTCTATCATTACTCCAAGGTCTTTTTCCTCATCTACTTGGTCAATTATTTTCTCTGTATCTTTGCTTTTCATGTTATAGTGTGGGTGCTCCGTGTTTTTCCCAATGTTCATATGTTTACACTTGTCTATAATAAAGTTTAGCTGCCACTTTTCAAACCAGGATACCAGACTATTTAAGTCTGATTGTAGTTTTTTTGCCTCTTCTATATTATCCACTTTTGAATAAATATTTGCATCATCTGCAAACATTTTGATATAATTCTGTACTACATCCGGTAAGTCATTTATGAATATTAAGAAAAGTGTTGGGCCGATCATGCTGCCTTGTGGTATCCCACTGGTTACACTGCTCTAATGCGCGCTGCTCCATTCAGTAGTACACGTTGCTTCCTGTTTTCAAGCAGGTCTCTAATCCAGTCCAGTACTTTTCCCCTTATTCCATATGCTCTTAATTTTTTAAATAATCTTTGATGGGGGACAGAGTCAAAAGCTTTTTGGATGTCTAAAAAGATAACGTCTACCTCACTTTTGGTGTCTAAATAATCTGTCCATCGATCTACTACTTCAAGCAGTTGTGTGACACATGAATAACCTTGTCTGAAACCGTGTTAGTGCTTTGTGAATAGGCTATTGCTTTCCATATGGGTTATAATACTGTCGCGAATTATCGTCTCCATGTTACGAAGGTCCGACTTAACATTTAATAAAGTTGTTTGATTCATTTGTAGAGTGGCTAATATGTAAATATCAACAAGACAACCTAAAAGGTTTATGTGCTTTAACAACTGCAGTAACATATCTCAAATTAATGGTCAATATACAAGAGCATAATGGTAATACAATGTATCAACATGGTTTCTAGATCTATTTCAGTGTTGGAAAAGTTCAGCTACTTTTAATAAAAATAATAAGGTGATTATTGGGATGAAACGCCACAATTCAGTGGGGCCAAATGTCCCAGTCGAAAATTGTTATGAAACGTCCCGGTATGAACCGGGTTTGGTACGAAACGTCCCGGTAGGTAGGAAATGACAATCAAACAGTATCACAACGGTCCAGTTGGTAGGATAATATAAAGTACATGTTGAAATATCGTTACTTACATCATCAAACTCTTTACTTTCGTGGACCTTGAAGAGGAGGACCACAAGTAGTAAATTGATACGTGTTGACATTTTCACTTGATTTCGCGGAAGAAAGGCACCGGAACCGGAAACAACTTGACTTCCGGAATAAATCGCAGCTTTTCGGCGTGACTATGACGACTGGAATCACTTTACTCACAGTGTTGGTACCTTAATTTTCATTGGTTAAATTCGATACGTATATCCAATGAGATATCAGGTAACAAAATACATTGATCGAAGTGTTTAGATAGCAACGAGTTGTGGGAACGGAAAGGCAGTTATCCGTGTAAGGTAAGAACCATTGCATTTTCCCACTATAACCTCTAAAAATTACAATTGTTTTCAGTTTTAAGCTTGATAAATTGTTGAATAATCAAAATACATTCCAAGGCGTGCTAATTTTGTTGGATGTTGATTTTTATTTTACATATAAATCGTTGATTTAAATGACTTAAAGACACGGTAACAAAAGCTGCATTTCCATATTTTAAAGATCCAATCATAAGCTAAATTCAAATAAATCATAAGCACATTTATTTTTTCGATGTAATCATAAATTAGGCATATGCATGGGATTTGCAAATCGCGAAAAAACTTGTTCATTATTTTGCGGGTTTGGAGGGCATGTGTATATGCCTGACTCCTAAAGGTTAAGAGGGATGGGAGTGTAGTGATCGGCCTGTGTAAGGCATCTCCAACAGCCTTGCTGTTGGGTTAACCCTTTAGCAACATGGTTAGAGTGTTGGACTAGCAGTCCAGAGGTCTGGGGTTCGAATCCCGGTAGAGGCCAGTAACTTTACTCCCTTAGAATTACTTCAGTCGTAACGAAACTTGTAAGCTTTGATAACCCCATAATGCTGACACATGTTTCTAACTTTGCATTTCTAATGGGTGCATAATCAAATTTTAATCATATAGTGTATTCCAAGGGATATTGAAACTGGACTTACCTTTTATAGGCTAGACTGCACTTTACCGGTACGTGAACTGCGCATGTGCATAAACAACAATGGCCGCCACCATTTTTATTTGAATCGGGCGATTGCCTTCATAAAAGCGGGGGTTTGGGAGCGGTAGCCCCTGACATGAAGCAAATAAACGCATGAACTTGAAGAAAAAATAATCAAATAAGTCCAGGTTCTTAATCTGCTCCGATGTTACAAAAGTTGTCAAAGCTCCGATGTTGCAAAGTTGTCAAAATGCTCGTACACGTACCGATAAAGTGCAGTAGTCCCTCTTTTATATATTGACTAAACTTTTATATATATAATGACTGAGTATAACACTGCAAAAATGCCCTGGGTATATCAAATACAGTTGAACTTCAATATCACAAACTTGGATAACTCAAACTTCTGATTAATTCAAAGTAAAAGTATGATCTTTCCAAAATTTACAATACAGAATTGTTTTAAAATAAATGCTTTGAGCATTACTTTCGACCTGCATTGACTGAACCTCAGTTATCAAGAAATGATTTGTATGGTCCCTTCAAGTTTGAGATATCAAAGTTCAACTTTATCTTTTTCAGCATCACTGTTTACACTTTATCAATGCACATTATTTTACTGGACAATACCATAATTTAATGACCTCCCCTCCCTCCAGATAAGCTTAATTTTTATTTTGTGATTACTGTACTTAGCGTGTAAGCTGTTTCCATTGTTTTTATTTTTGTACTTTGATATCTGTCTTATGTCTCTAATTCAGAAAGTCAAAATGGCAACTGAAGTCCGTACCACTGTTCGCCACCAGCCACCAGATTGGTTTACTAATAATTATACAATCTCAACAAATGCAGAGAGACAGAGAGATGCTTCCCATCAAGTCAGACAAGAGAGTAGATATCTTAGAAATGAAACAGACAATCAAACCAAATGGGATCAACATTCAAATAATGTCAGACTTGCAGACAGGGTTGACGTTATTCGTAAATGGAAAGAAATCTTGGAGAAAACATTAGCAGATACTGACAAAGAAATTGCAGATCTGTCAGAGGCCAAAGAACTCACAGAGCAAGCTCTTGAGGCCAAAAACCTGCCAACTGATGTGGCAATAGAATGCCTCACTTTAAGAGAAAGCAGACAAAGTATTGACATTGTTCAAGATGAACCTGAAAATCAGTTGCACAAGGTATTTACAGTTTATAACTTCTTAACACTAAAAGTCAGAGTTCCTGATAAGAGACATACTGTTCTTAGTCTATCTAAATGACTGTTTTTTCTCTCACCCACCCCCTATTGTTCTGGTATCCATTAAAATTGCTCAAGAGAGGAGATTCTTAAAAGGGCCAGTAAGATACGGTTTGGCGAATAGGAGTTCACTTTCAGTAAAATGCATATATTTGTGTACATGAGAATTTTCATTGACGGATATATTATTAATCTTTTGATGAGTAGATATTTATAATCTTTTTCTTTTAATTGTGTTGCATAAGTTATATAGTTTTAAAGTTTTTATTTTAAAGTGTTGTTCTTGGATAGACTACAATAAAAGTTTAATTGTGGGTCTTTCAGGCAGGTGGTAGCTTAATGTAGGATAACTGTAATTCAGAAAGCTCCAGCTCGAGCTTACTGTATAACTTTCATACTGCAACCTTTATTTGTTCAATTTTCTTGTAAGAAATATTTTTTATAATGGTACATGGTCACAGGTATTCTGTACCTTGCAGAAACTGTAGAATCAGATCTATATAATTATATAAGCAAACAGAGCAGACACTAATCAGATGGCTCCTACAGGAACCTTCAGACATGAATCTACTCTGCAAGAGGTGTGAAAAGGTGTTTATATCAGGTAAAGAGTTAAGCAACTTAAAAACATCTGTGTTTATTCATAAAGTGTACTTATTTTCTATCTGTATTTTTTTTAACAAGGTTTGTATTTAAACATAACACAGTAAATGGTTTTAATCTTGTTGTTTTATTACATTGTAGGAAGTAGAAGTGATTGATGGTATAAAGAAATTGCTGCAACAACGGATAGGAGAAGGTTTTGAGCAGTTATGTCTGCTCCAAGAGGCCCGTCAACAGCTTCAGGCAGATCTCCAAGACAAAAACATTGCCCTTGGAATTGACATTGATCAGTACAACCTGACTGACAGGTCACCAAATATCAGCTACAAACCAGATTCTCTTAGAGTCCCAAAGGGGTAAGTTGTGAATATCTTTTGTTATGGTCCAATGCAAATAAATGTGTGCCCTCTCATTTCTAAACTCACAATAAATATAGACCTATGAAGTAAACTGAATAATACAAGCCTGTCCATATTCATAGTAAAATGATTAGTTATACAATTGCATCATCATTATATGTATTCCTATCAACTGTTTTTGAATATTTGAAGTTTGCAATGGATCAGTATTAATTGGATGAATTGACAGCTTCTTATGCTGATGACTGGGACTTGGGCATATAAAAATGGTGCAGATTTGAATCATCTGCCATGTTGAAATGATGCATCTAATTAACCCTTTCCCTCATGTAAACTATTTTTCACATCTTTGCAAATAGAGTAGACCCAGATCAGACGACCCCTGTAGGAGTCAGAACTGCTCTGTTTGGTTATCAAATTATAATAGATATTCTACAGTTTTTACCCATACCAAAAATTCTTTGGTAAATATGCAATTATAAAATTCAGCTACTGAATATTCATGATGTCATTATTTCTAACACAAATATTGAGCAGGGAAAGGCTAAGTGCTAAATTGTACTTACGCAGTAGTTACAATTTTTTGTCTAATATATATCAGCATAGAGTCTAATCAGAAACCATGTTTCAAACTGGTAACTGATCTTGATCTACTGTGTCGGCAAATGCACCTCTTTCCCATGGAGGCCAGGGCTAAGCTATAAAACCTTAAACAAACTCTTTGTCCAAAATTGAGAATCTTTATCTTTTGATAAAAGTTGATTGCAAATACCTTTAAACCATTCCCTGATACTGACACCTTTTGATGCCTCTGTAAAAGTCACATTTTGAAACCAGTAATTTAACAACTACACAATTGGAAAAAAACAATTTTTTTCCCTAGTAGATGCTTCTTTTCAGAGGTTGGATCTAAAAAATAGACTATGAGGTAATTGGTTAAAGTGACCCATTGTGTATAGACAATTGTGAGAATCATAATGTATCAAATATTGTCACTATGTTCATAGTGTTTCATTTACCCTTTACCCAATGAATATTTACATAAATCTTATACATGTATCATGAATATTTATTAGTAGATTTGTTAAAATGGCACAGAAAGTTTTAGCCATGGTGAAAACGGAAAAATCAGATCTATACAATTCCATAAACAAACAGAGCAGATCCTGATCAGACAGTTCTTACAGGAGCCTTCTTATCAGGGTCTACTCTGTTTGCAAATGGCATAGTAAGCATCTCTGCCAGGTAAAGGATTAAACAGTAGAAGCCGAGATAAAACAGTTTATACCACAGGGTTCATTTTTTAAAAGTTTATTATACCTTAGTCCATTCTTTTACCTGCAGGAGTACCACACCACAGCAATGGGAAGATTTCAGTCGATACAACAAGGAGCGTGCAGAGGCTGAGATGCAAGCCTCCACTCGTCTAAGGGAGGCCATTCACCACACACTGCAACAGACAGAGAATGATCTCGAGGCACAGAGAATTGCCACTGAGTATGCCTTCAGGAGGAGAATACATGAGTTTGAACGAGCCAAGGATGAACTTGAATGGCAGAAAAAGAATGTAAGTTTATTATACAGCCCATTGACGCTTGTCCTGCTTTAAATAAAATATGTGCTTAAATTTTCCTTTGCTTCCGAGTTGCCGAATTCTGAGATATTATTGACAGAGTATAAAGCAGACCAACCCTCAAGTTACTCGGCATCTCATCAAGAATCAGCCTTTTTGTTAATGCAAGTCAGGTCATACAACACATGATTCCTTCATATCATTTTCTTATACATGTACAATGTACTGTATAGGTATTTTTTTAGTCTAAAGGCTTTGTAGACTTTGTTTATTGTCTAGTTCATTATCGTAACTCTATACTCCATCAATATTTATATAAGAAATAAGTATGTCATGAATATTAATTAGATGAATTTAAGATTGGTATATGAACACAGGAAAGTTTTGCCATGGCAAAAAAATGTAGAATCGGATCTATATTATTTCATATGCAAACTGAGCAGACCCTGATCAGATGGCTCCTACAGAAGATATCTGATCTGGACCAAATCTGTTTGCAAAAGCATATGCTATGTAGTAAAGGTTTAACCACATTAAATCGTATTAGAATCTAGACTAGCAATATATTAGAAGAAAATGTACAGGTCAAGAAAATGGGTATATAATCATGCGCAATTTATACTATTCAATGAGGATTCCAATCTCTAAACATTTTTTTAAATCTCAATTTAGATCAAATGTATATTTGTTAAAAGAAAATCTGGATAGAATACTGTTAAGAATCTAGTATTGTGATTAAGAATTAAAAGACAGTATCAGTTTTACTATCCATAAAGCAGTCATCTTTTTATACGTTGAGATGTTATTCTTTCAATTTCAATTAATCCAACGAAAAATAACTTAACTCTTTTCCCTGTTTAATATTCATGTAAGAAATATGACATCATGAATATTTATTAGCTGATTTTTTATAATGTAAATTTTTCAAGGAAATCTAACAAATCTTTGCTTTGGCTAGAACTGTAGAATCAGATAAATTTCATGTCATAAGCAAGCAGAAGAGACATTGATCAGACAGCTCCTGTAGGATCTACTCCGTTTGCATAATTTATGCGTGAAAAGGCATTTATCCCTTTCCCTCATACAAACGGGGTTTCACACATTTGCAAACAGCGTAGACCCAGATCAGACGGCTCCTAGAGGAGCCGTCTGATCAGGGTCTGCTCTGTTTGCTAATAAAATTTGATAGATCTATTTCTTTACTTTCTAAAATGTCTAAAATGTTGCACCTTCCGTATTTCTTTATAACTATTTTGTTAATGAATATTCAGTAGGTATTGAAATTTGGCCTAAATACAGAACAGGGAAAGGGTTAATAAATGAGGAAAGGGTTGATAAGATTTTTTTCTTTATTATTAGATTTAACTCTGCACACTAGCTGCAAATTTGTGATAACCTATGTACACAGTTTGGATCCAGATCAGACACTCAGTAACTTGACATCTTGTTGTATTCAAACTGTTTGAAACAGAATGGAAGAAAATATATTCAAAATTGTAGCAGATGACAATTAACACATCTGCAGATGACAGTTACATATTACGCAACTAGTTGAATTTAAAACATTCTGCATTTGGCATGTTTCAGACAGAGGAGGAGATTGAAGAGCTTGAGAATGATATCCGTGGTGTTGAAGAGGCAATCCGAGCCAAAACCAACCCAATGAAGCTGGCTCAGACACGACTGGAGAACCGCACCTACCGCCCTAATGTGGAGCTGTGCAGAGACGCTCCACAGTATGGCCTCACAGACGAGGTGAAACAGCTGGAGGCAACAAAGCGGGCTCTGGAGGAGAAACTGAGACAGTCAAAGTAAGTGGTCTTCAATAATACGAAATAAAAAAACAGAAATGCACTGAAAAAGTACTATATAACCTGTATATACGGACCAAAAAATGAATAAACACAAAAGTAGGTGGTTACTTAATGCAGGATGAAAGTATTGCTAAGAGCTGTCTCAAAAACCCAGAATAATACATGTACCTATTTTCTTTGATTAGTATAGACAGATTTGACTGTGTACGTGTATATTACAATTTAGACAATATTTGTTTTAACCCATTCTCTCGTAGGCTGTTTTTAGATCCAAACTCTTAGAATAAATCTACTGAAAAGGAGCATTAACTAGAGAAAAGGATTTTTTTAGAACTTTGAAGTTTTAAGCTCCACTTTTTCAAAAAGTGGAGGTATTGTCATGACCCCCTTGTCGGCGTCGGCATTGGTTAACCTTTTTGTTAAGGCCCATTTCTCAGAAACCATCAAAGATATTTGGTTCACATTTGGTATGCATATTTACTATCACAAGGGGAACCCATTTCACAAGAGTAAGTTACCCTAAAATTAATTTTGCCATAGTTATGTCCCTTTTTTAACCTAGAATTTTCATTGTTAAGGTCCATGTCTCAGAAACTGTCCAAAATATTTGGTTCAAATTTGGTATGCATGTTAATCATTACAAGGGGGACCCGTTTCACAAGGGCAGGTAACCCTAAAATTAATTTTGCTATAGTTATCTCTCCTTTCCGACTTAGACTTCCACTACACTATCCAGCACTAAAGAAAGTGGAGTGCACTGTCCACGGACAGCTCTTGTTAAACCATTGTGATAAATGGAGCATCTGCTCCTAAGGACTTTTACAGAGGTGTCAATATGAGAGAATGGGTTAAGAGATTATACATCTACTTGATAGTTGACTAGGAAATAAAATTTTGTGTGTGTGTCTTTATAATAAGCAATACAAAACCACTGAAAAAGTGTTCTAGACAAATTACATTGTGGGGCAAATTGATGCATGGCATTTATGTATTTTGTCTGACAGATATTTGCATTTAAAGCTACATTTTAGGCATTTTTTGTTGAACATTCTGCAACACCCGTTTTGTAACAGTATTATATTAAATCCTTGTTGTACTTTATAAATTGCATTAAAATGAAGAAAGCAGTTACATGGTTTGACATAAATATGTAAAAAAAACCCAACAACTTAAAAATGGTCAGTATATAATTATGTAAGACTCAAATCGTGGGTTGGTCCCAGATCGAGGGCCGATTTGAAAATCGTAGGCCGATCCGAAATCGTGGCCTGTTTTCAAAAATCTTGAAAGGCACTTTAGCCCCTATATAGGATATTAAGCCTTCAGTCATGCAACTTCTGTTATAAAATCCATCTCTTTCCTGAACCAATTAGGGTTCGGATCTGAACTAGATCTATTATCTCTCCTACGTCTACAGTTGAAAAAATATGACATCATTTATGTACAACGTCATCTGTTTTGACGTATCAATTCGCGTCACCACGCATTATTTGGATATTTTATTATCTTCAGATCTATATCAAATTTGTGGTCTGTGTATTTTGTTAGGTAGGATGTGTTTTTTGTAGGTTATAAATCGGCCCACACTTTGGGAGCAAACGGCCCACGATTTTGGATTGGCCCACGATTTTCGAAGCGGTCCTCGATTTGAGTCTTACATATATTTCTAAGAGTAATAAGCAGAAGTATAAGATGTTTAACCCATTTTAAACTGCATTTTAGCCCTTTCCCTGTTGAATATTCATGTAGGAATTAATGACATCATGTATATATATTAGCTGAATTTAAATAGTGGCATATGTACACAGTTTTTTATTGGTATTGGTAGAAACTGCAGAGTAATATCTGCTATAATTTCATCATAAGCAAACAGAGCAGACCGTGATCAGACAGCTCCTACAGGAGCTGTGATGTGGGTCTGCTCTGCTTGCAAAGGCATGAATAGGCATTTATATGAGGGAAAGGGTTAAATGAACTTGTTCAAATTTATATTTTGATGGAGTCTATTTATTTGCAGAATCAGCAGGCTCTAAGAACCCTCTGATTTTGTTGTATACTGTTTGTCTTTGTCATTAAGGCATGCATTCAAAGGAATTTGAAAACATCTTAAATTAACATTTATGTAATTGTGTTATGTTGCAGGCATGCCCTTGATGGCCTATACAACAACCTCCACCGTATCACTGAAGATCTAGCCCAGAAAAACAACAGTTTGGACTTGGACAACAAATGTATGGATGTAAGGAAGAAGCTTCAGACAAGACCCCAGACCAGTATGCAGAGAAACCTAACTCTTACAGGAATTGAGCGCGAGCGATCAAAGATCCTGGCATAATAATGTGGCAAAAGTTTTAAAATGTTATTTTAAAAATGAGCATTTTTGTTGTTTTTTTGTAAGAAAAAAAACCCTTATGTGCGACAATATGTATCAGTATTCGTATTTCTAAAGTGTATTAGAAATTACTCCATTGAATATTTATTGTTATTTCAATGAATCTTTATGGACTTAATACATAATTCTTGATTTTAATTGTTCAATATAAAAGTTATATGCATCTTTATTATAAATACATTTTAATGTTTTAAACTACTATCCTTGTTTGTTCATTGTTAATGTTACAGTCCCCAAGTTTGGTGTGAGAGGTATTGGTAGAAATGACAAATGATTGTTAGCGATTCATGTACGATAGTTGTTTTCCCCACCCACTTTTCCTGGTTTGCATTGCACAGAATGTGATATAAGTGTATGTTATTCTGCGTCCATTTGACATTGTTGAACACCAATCAGCTCATCATAAGTATTCATGGTGTTATGTACTGTCATGCTTAAATCATTAAAGTAGAAAAGATTCTACCATTATTTCTGGTTTGTGGTATCCTGTGTCTGTTGATAATTTAGTGTATAGTGACAATTGTTTCTGACAGCAAGTGATTGTGCTACATCCAGAACTTTAACACAGAAATTGACATTAAAAACAACGGGTTGATGCTTATACAGTATTATCATGAAGTATTAATTCTAATAAGAATGATTCAAAGAAGTCTGAAGAATTTATTGTTACTAGTGTTCTGAACAATCTGTTTGAACTTTGTTAATACTGCTTTTAAATTTTACAACATCTATCAAGATAAACTGTATGAACGATGAAAAAGTGTTACACTAAAAATTTCATTTCAGACATCCCAGTAATAGACAGACTTGTATCATTCATTTGTAAGATTCATATTTTGGTATAAATTTCTTTTATATGATACTAGGAAATTTTTTATTACTCTATACTTTATTTCTTTCCCATTCTTACTAAATATTGTAAAGTGTATTGTAAATTATCTTAGCTTGTTTGTGTTCTGGAAAGAAACTGAATGAAGAACTCTTTGAGATCCAGAAGTAAATGTCTTTGGCATAAAAATTCTGCAATGTTTACATTTCTCAACTACAGCCCTTCTGTGTGAATTCTCGCTTTGGGATATATAGTTACTAAGAATGAATAAAAAGTGGTTTTGAAATACATGTTTGCTTATTTTTTCTTGATACAGAAACAAATAATATTCATTTCATTTATACCTATTTTTATAGGCTTAGCAGTCATGAATATCCATGTAAGAAATAATAGCATGAATATTCATTAGCAGAAATTAATATAATGTTACACAAACACGAGATGTTTTGACCTGAACAGAAACTGTAGAGTCACATCTGTATAAATCCATAGCAAATACAGGAACCACCTGATCTGGGTCTACTCTGTTTGCAAGGGTGTTTATAAAATGTAACGAGTTAATGCAGGAAAGTAACCAGAAAAGCACCCATTAGGAGCTTCTGCATTATTTTTGCCCTGCATAAAGCTTCCATTAAGATTAGATTTCCTGTGAAAAGTTTTATTGTAATTAATTCATTTAAGGTATGGGATTTAACATTTAACCCATTCCCTCATATGAACGCGTCTGTAAAAGTCACTTTCTGATACCATTGTGATAAATAGAGCATTTGCTCCATAGGAGCAAATGCTCTATTTATCTCTGGTTTCAAAACTACATAATTCTAAAATGTTCCTTTTCTCTAGTAAATGCTCCTTTTCGGTAGATTTATTCAAGGAGAGCCTATGAGGGAAAGGGTTAACTAAGATACTTAGTTTCTTACCAGGATCTATGGATTCTAAACTGGCTTATGGACTGCAAAAAGTTAACCAACTTGCAGAACTTTCTTGTCCCAAATAAAGTCAGAATAATTTGAGTGAACTGTTGTTTTTCTAACCCATGTGCATGAATATTAAGGAAAATCAATAATAGGAATATCATTAATAATTAATGTGCGTAAAACTTGTAAATAATGGTGCTATGTACCAATTTGTAAATAGCTCCCAATGCCAGTCTGCTGTTAATATTGACCCTTTGACCCTGTGTGACATTGGCAGTGCCATGGCACCACTCAAAAATTGTCAGATATCAAGCCATATATGAGTGTTCATTATAAACTGTTTTTATCAAATGAGTTTACTATAACAAGGGCATGTTGTATTGCTATGCAAGACATAAGTCCCCCACCGGACTGAAAAAAACCTCCACTCTCCCCACCCCACCCACCCATGGTGTGGTTGACCATGGTATAAACATGACCACCTGAATGGTATTAGTACCTACTTTCATACATTGAATCAGTAAATAAAAAGTTATTGTCCCGACAAGAAAATATGAAAAAGGGGAGTAACTCCAAAAATATTGATGCTAGAGTTATTGCCCTTGTGCAGGACACTACCCCTCATCATGCGTGTTCCATATGTGAAGTTTCAAATCAATTGAACCAGTAGAGAAAGAGTTATTGTCCGGACAAAAAAATATGAAAAAGGGGAATAACTCCAAATATATTGATGCTATAATTATGGCCCTTGTGCATGACACTACTCCTGATCATGCTTCTTCAATGTGTGAAGTTATAATGAATTTGGCCTAACTTTGTAGGAGATATTGCCCGGACACGAAGTGTGACAGACGGACTGACAAGAAAATGTGAAAAAGGGGTATAACTCCAAAAATATTGATGCTAGAGTTATTGCCCTTGTGTATGACACTACCCCTTATCATGATTGTTCCATATGTGAAGTTTCAAATCAATTGAACCAGTAGATAAAGAGTTATTGTCCGGACAAAAAAATATGTAAAAGGGGAATAACTCCAAAAATATTGATGCTAGAGTTATGACCCTTGTGCATGACACTAGCCCTCATCATGCTTCTTCAATGTGTGAAGTTATAATGAATTTGGCCTAACTTTGTAGGAGATATTGCCCGGACACGAAGTGTGACAGACGGACTGACAAGAAAATATGAAAAAGGGGAATAACTCCAAAAATATTGATGCTAGAGTTATGGCCCTTGTGTATGACACTACCCCTTATCATGATTGTTCCATATGTGAAGTTTCAAATCAATTGAACCAGTAGATAAAGAGTTATTGTCCGGACAAAAAAATATGTAAAAGGGGAATAACTCCAAAAATATTGATGCTAGAGTTATGACCCTTGTGCATGACACTAGCCCTCATCATGCTTCTTCAATGTGTGAAGTTATAATGAATTTGGCATAACTTTGTAGGAGATATGGCCCGGACAAGAAGCGTGACAGACGGACAGACGGACGGACAGACGGACAGACGGACAGACAGACAGACAGACAGACAGACGGAATCGAGCAAACCTATAGTCCCCCAACCGGTAACCGGTGGGGGACTAATAATATGACACGAGCTTTAGCGAGTGTCATGTTCATCATAGTAAACGAGTTTCATGAAAACAATTTGTAACAAACACAAATGTAAGATTCTTTTGATCACATAAGCCTTAAAAATGCAATAGAGAATGAAACAGGCTATAGCCGACGGCTGTTTCGGACATTGCTTACAAACAGCGTAGTAATACAAGGGATGATGCACATGGAGCACTACAATTGGGTAACGCTTAGATTAGGGCTACAATTGCTAATTTGCATAGTGCATTTTTGCAATTTACAGCACTCCGTTATGGCACTCCCACAAGACGGAATATGTGATAAATATCTAAACGTTATGGCAGAAATTTGACCTAGCAAATTACAAATGTATTTGGCAGATATTGAGGGCAAAATGCAAACTACACTCTTTGGAGGTTGTAGAAAAAAATCCATCATTTGTACATGTAGGATACGAATATCTTGCCACCAGGATCAGAAAATCACCCAGATACTTGGCAAAGTCTCATGTCTAGGTGATTTTCTAACCCTCAGGTGAGATATTCATATCCTACATGAATACTCATGGTAGATTTCCTATACGCCATAAATGCACCTTTCAACGACTTTGCAAATCTAGTAGACCAAGACCAGATGTTTTCTTATGAAATAATCTTGAGTTTCATTGAATCCTGTCAATCTGAGATATGGCATCGGACGGAAACCGGACAAACCTAAAACAATATCCCTCTGCCTTTGGCAGAGGATGAAAATAATTTTGGACTTTAAGCAGTTGATCATTTTTGCAGTTTGGAACTGCTATGCAAACAGTGTAGACATAGAACAGACTGCTCCTGTATGAGCTAATCAGGAACTGTTCTGATGCTTATGTTACAGATTTGATTTTCTACTGTTTTCATGGCAATAAATTTCCTTACTTTATATTTTTCTTACATTTCCCTACAATAATGGGCAGAGACTAGCATGAATATTAATAAAGTAAAAGGACTACTCCTTCCCTGCTCAATATTCATGTAAGAAAATAAGTGCATGAGCATTTATAAGCTGGATTTTGATAATGTAAACTTTTTAAGTGCAAGCTTTAGAATCAGATCTATATCATGTCAAAAGCAAACATAACAGACACTGATCAGACAGCTCCTATGAACAGTCTGATCTGGGCCTGCTCTGTTAGCAAATGCATGAAAAGGTTGGGCTTGCTTTCTCCAACACATTCTTAGGCTCGAAACTATAGAATAATTCCAAACGTGTGCTCCGTATATGCCCAAGTTTTAAACCGTAGATTGTGTTGGTGGTTCAAAGCCCTAGTTTATCTCTTGTTATGAATAGACAAAAACTACGACAATAGTTTCTGTTTTTATAGGAAAGAAATAACAGCAAAAATAACCCCAAATGGTACATTAACTATTAAAAAGAAAAAAACAGGTATTTCAATTGTATTGTCTTTTATTCTGTGAATTCATTCTCCATCAATCTTATAATGCCTGCAAAATGAAAATGACATATTTCCACAATACTTGATGAACTTTCATACTGGAACAAACTCATGAAACAAAAGAAGTAAGAAACACAGAAAGGTGATTTGCATTAACATGGCATTTCTAGATATGACTTGGAAAGTTTTATGTAGTATATTTCAATGTTAACAGATGTTACCCATAAAATTAACCCAATAATTTGGACAAACTTAGGCAATTAGTGCAGACCCATATCAGGGTCTACAGTACATGCAACCTTATCAGTCTATTCTAACGTTATCAAAATTGTGCCAATTTGCTGTAATCAGATTTACACAATTACAAATTGGGTGTCCAACTACTTAACCCTTTCCTTCATATAAACACCTTTTCACACATTTGCAAACAGAGTAGACCCAGACCAGATGGCTCCTATAGGAGCCGTCTGGTCATTATCAGCTCTGTTTGCTTATGGTATAATATAGATCAGATTCTACAGTTTCTGCCTGTCAGAGCCAAAACATCATGTGAACATATACTATCATAAAAATTCAGCTAATAAATATTCATGATTTCTTATATGAATAATAAACAGGGAATGGGTTATGGTCATTAGAGTGCCATGTTGTTGTGATGCTTATACCATCTTTGCTATTTTCTTACACAAAAAATTCTCATGTCAAACATTTATGTTTTATGCAGCAGAACACATACTGTGTACCAAAATTCACTTAAAAATTATCTATGCACATTAATTTACAAACCCAATATGAGGACAGATTGGGGGTCAACATACTTAAGGTATCATGTTCTTGTGAAGATTGTACCATGACTACCATCTTTGCTACATTCTAACCCCACTACAATTTCCCATGTCCAACATTTAAGCTTCATGTAGCAGAACATACTGTGAACTCAGAGAATCTATGCACATTCATTCATATATAGTCATGATTCCTAAACCTTTCCCTCATATAAACGCTTTTTCATGCCGCTGCAAACAAGAGTAGACCTAGATCAGATGGCTCCTGTATGAGTCATCTGATCAGGGTCAGCTCTGTTTTCTCATGTTATTACAACAGATCTGACTACGGTTTCTTCCCATTCCAAAACGTCCTATGTACATATGCCACTGCAAGAATTCAGCTAATAAATATTTTTATTATATCATTATTTCTGACTTAAATATTCAACAGGGAAAGGGTTTACCCTTTCAATGATGAATGGTCCATCCTTGTTTAACAGTCGAGCCCATTCAGTATGAAAGGAGTGAAGTTGTTAGGATTATTTGATGACAAACAGTGCCGACCCTGGTCAGAGTGCTCCTCCAGGATCCCTCTGATCTTGGTCTACACCGTTTAACATTTTAACTTATGTCCTACATTTAAAGGGTTAGTGGTACCACAATATATTCTACTGTATTTCCAATTTCACTGGTGTATCACACAGTCCTTCTAAGAGCTACAAATAAGGATGCGTACCCAAATACTAAAATCGTCATTTCTCCACCAAACCCTATACTGTGACCACTCTTTAGAATCTTCTTAAAGAGACAATTCTAAAGAGTGGTCACAGTATAGGGTTTGGTGGAGAAATGAAGGAGTAATTCTTGAAAATGTTATAATTTACGCATCTTATCTGGAGCTCTGCCTTCTCATTATATTCCATACACCAACATCCTTGGCCTTCAATCGTCTATTTTCCTTGAGAATCTGCAAACAATCTAATGTTGTTTCATTCGGACCACTACACATTATCAGATACCACTCACCATTCTGAAATGGCTATTGACATATATTCATTATATTGATAAAATAACTAGCCAGTAACAGAATTAAACTGTTGTTGATCCATTGTCCACAATTATTCTATTACAGGTAAACCTCGCTAATCCAAAATTTCAGTAAAGAAGAATTGAGAACTTTTTAAGCAGGTGACTGCTTTATGCAGGGTGTGAGTCATGCAGAAATCTCCCAGAAGAGCTTTCTGCATGACTTTCACCAGGCTTTAAGCTGCAACCTGGCTTTAAGACTGATTATTTGAGTTCTGATTAACAAGGTTTTTGCTGTACTTCACCTGTCAGAGGAAGAGTCAAATAATCTTTATTGCATCTTCACAATGACAACTGTATCCTCAATCAAACTTTTAGCACTCTGGGCAAATTATCCTCTACTCAAAATGTTTGTCTACTTCATTAGTATTCTCTTTTCCTACACCTTGAGCATCAAACAACATGAGGAAAGGCCTAGTCACTAAATCTCTCATTGAGATATAACTGACGGCAGTGTCATCACCGACTTGCTGACAGCATTTCAAAGTTTAGTCTTTATTTCAAATGTTTAATACATCGGTGGCCTTCTGGTGTACATTCCGCCCCCACCCCTGCCTCCCCTCATAGGCCTTCTTGTCTGTCCCCTAGAGAATGCCCCCCTGTTGCCCCTGGATGGGGGCATGCCTCTCATGGAGCCCCTGCTTGGTCTGTACTGCTGGACTGGTGGTGAGATATTCTGCATTGGAGTGGTGATGGTCTGTATTGGGGCACCTGTGGCTTGGGGAATAGGCGCGTCCCACACTATCTTCTGGATCTTTGGTCTATCTGTTAAATAATCAACACTGATAGTTGGGGTTTCAAAATTTATTGATCTAATTGCCCTTAGTATTCGAACAGACAAACTTAGGTAAATAAAGCAGAGCCAGATAGAAAACTCTTGATGGAGCTGTTTCATTAAGGTCTACTCTATTTGCTATGTCATTCTAATTCTATAAAGTTAGTAGCAAAATGGTACCAAATTGAGTTATTCAGCTTTATAAGCTGATGGAGATTGTGCGTCTGAACACTTTTGGGTAATCAAGGATAGATTTGAAACACGGAAAAATGCACACAAAACTCATTCATTCAGACTTTAACCCATTCCCTCATAGGCTGTTTTTAGATTCAACATCTTTGAATAAATCAACCCAAAAAGGAGCATTTACCGTAACTTGAGAAAAGGATTTTTTTTTAGAATTGTGTAGTTTTGAAACCATTGAGATAGAGCATTAGGAGCAAATGCTCTATTTATCACAATGGTTTCAGAAAGTGACTTTTACAGATGTGTCAATATGAGGGAATGGTTTAAAACATCTACCTTTAAATACATCTATAGACTGGGTGACTTTATTAACCCATGACTCCATAAATATTCATGTAAGAAATCATAATATCATGAATATTAGATTAATATTTATGTTAGTATATCAACACAGGAGCCGCATGACCTGGGTCTATTTTGTTTGCATGGGTCTCATCTATTTTCAAAGAGGTTAAAAGGTGTATTCATGGAGTAAAGTGTTAGGCTCTACTGGTCTTCTTTTCAAAAACACTGTTATTCTAGATTTAAACTGCTTGCAAAGACTATAATGAATTTGACCACAAAGCTTAATTTGAACAGGTTTACACCAAGCCCTTGTTGTCGGGCCTGCTTGTGGTGAGCTCATTTTGAATGTAACTTACTTGCATCCTGGGACTTGTCAAAGGCTGATGAGCTTGAGCCTGCCTCTGCCTGACTGGTGCTGGTCTCTGTGGTGCCATCAGCTCCTGATTAATGTACAGTAAAACCTCTCTATTAGCAAAACCCTTTAGCTGAACCCTTTACTACACAGATATACCTATTGGTGCCTTTGTAAGAACAGAGTAGACTCAAACCCCTAAAAAAATCCAGTAGATGCAACCGTATTTACTGTAAATATCTCTTCCCTCTCAACCTATTAGTAATGCTGAATAAGTTGATTTAGTATTGTTTGATAGCTTACATTTTGTACTAATCAAAGGGTAAACAGTGTACACCCTCATCAAATGACTCCTTCAGCAGCACTACACTATTTCGTTTGTCTAAGCTTGTTTGTTGGCAGATTTAAGATTACCATTATTACTCTATGTATTTGGACCTCCAACCTCCCCTCTCAAACCATTTGTAAAGCCAAATAATTCAATTTCATACCATTTTGATAACTTTAAATTAGACTGATATACATGTATATGTAGTAGCAAATAGTGAAGACTCTGATTAAACTACTCCTTCAGGAGCAGTTTGATCTGGGTCTGCACTATTTGCCTGAAGTTCTTAACATATACGGGTAATGAGTGTCAATTTCTGACCATGCCATTTCTCTGATGTGGTGGTAGGCCTGGAATTATACTACAGTACAACCTGCCTTAAGCATGGTCTAAAATGGTCTAATTATGGGTATGAAAGGCAGATTGTAGCTAAATGTCAGTCAAAGGTAATGCAGAAAGCTCCTATAGGAGCTTTCTGCATTACTTTTGCCCTGCTGTTGCAACCACCTGCTTTTTTTTTCATATGTTCAATAAATGAATGGCCACTTAGGACTGACCCTATGGTAAACAAATTTACTCCCGTATTAGCTGATAAATATATAGATCTTGAAGACTTGTCCTTATCCACTAATTTTGGAAATAATCTAATTGCAAAAAATGAAATAACCAGCTAATATGCAGTTACACGCATATCTACCGTAATTAGGTTTTATATAACTTCTTTCATACATAATATGGTTCATGAATTCATGATAAAAGGTCAAACTAAGTGTGTAACCTGCTGGCAGAAATGTGACGAAATACGAATGACAAAAACAGCATGACAAACAGATGGATATACGATGTGATTCCTAAATATCATCCTGTTAAAGCAGCTAACCCTTTCGCTGTTGTATATTTATGTAAGAAATAATGATATCATGAATATTACCTGAATTTTTATAATGGTTTATGTACACAGGATGTTTTAGAATTGGTAGAAATTGTAAAATCAGACCTAATTTCATAAGCAAACAGAGCAGACCCTGATCAGATGGATCATAAAGCAGCCATCTGATCTGATTCTACTGTTTGTAAAGGTGTGAAAAGGCCTTTATAAGAGGGATTGGGTTAAGCAAGAGGTATTCTTGGATCTATACGAACTTATGAGGAGCTACTGTAGAAACTCTCTATTGTAACCACTTAACCCTTTCCCACATATAAACGCCTTTTCATGCATTTGCAAACAGAGTAGACCCAGATCAGATGGCTCCTATAGGAAAGAAATCTGTTTCTTTACTTTCTAAATTGGCTACAATATTCCACCTTCCATATTTCATTATGACTATTTTTGTCCATGAATATTCAGTAGGTAATGAAATTCAAAATAAACATAGAACAGGGAGAGGGTTAACTCCATAAATATTCATAAATGTCATGAATATTTTTTTTTTTGCCAAAGCAGACACTGTAGAATCAGATTTGTACTATATCATAAGCAAACAGAGCAGAACCAGATCAGATGAATTCTAAAAGGAGCCATTGGATCTGGGACTACTCTGTTAGCAATAGCATAGAAAGGCATGTTTATGGAGTAAAGGGTTAATGAAACTAGAGAGTTTGAAGGTAAACAGGTCACTCACAAGCAGAAATGTAACAAGCAAAAGCATGACGAAAAACATGGGACATACAGACAGACAATGAAGAAGAGATCACTATGGATCATCCGGCTAAAGCAGATGACACAAAAACATGGGCATCTTTAAAAGTATAATGCTGCATCAAAGTAATGCAGTCAACTTTCTGCAAAAGATTTGTTCTGTATTAACATTCTACCAGTTCAGTCTTTTAAATATGTAGAAATACTGACTACAATTTATCAATAGCTGCAATTTTTACAGCATCATTAACATGGAATGTTTAACTGTGTCAGAAACTGTAGAATCAATCAGACCTATATTATTCCATAAGCAAACAGAGTAGACCAGATCAGATGGCTCCTACAGGAGCTGTCTGATCTGGGTTCACTCTGTTTACAAAAGCATGAAACAGCATTTATACGAGGGAAAGGGTTAAGCTACCAACTGTGTTCAAAGAGACAGACTTCTTTTCAATGTTCATTGTGGACAGATTTACTGTAAAGTATTACTAACCTTGATCTTCTTCTTGCTCTTGCTCCTCCTGTGAGAAGTCCTCCTCTCCAAGGTCCCCCTCTAAATTATCATCTGTCCTGTAAACACAACAGTAACAGACCATGGCTAGAATTCTTTCTCACACTCAAAATTCAAACAGGTCTGCTTGGTTCCCAGATAGCTTCTACCATTCTGGTAAAAGTCACAAACCAGGCAAACAAGCTTAACCCTTTACTCCATAAATACGTCTTTCTACACCTTTACAAACAAGAGTAGACCAAGATCAGACGGCTCCTGCAGAGGTCCGGTCTGTTTGTTTATGATATAATAATATTGATACTTTAATTTCTGCCATAGCCAAAAAATCCTGTTTCCATGCGCCATTATAACAATTATATTTTATTAATATGCATGGTATCATCATTTCTTACATAAATATTCATGGAGTAAAGGGTTAAATATGCAAATACTGCTTTTGTAAAATTCAAAAGAAAAGAGACACCTTTCAACTTAAAGGATTGTGTAAATAACTATAATAATAATAACTGAAGGTAATGACAGTGTCTACAGAAGACGATATATCCTTTTCAAAAAGTCTACTTAATTGCCCCGAATTATCCGACCTGAAAAACTTGGGCAAGTGGTGTAGACCCTAATCAAGCTGCTTCAAAAGGAACAGCTCCATGACAGTTTAATTTATTTGGTACTCCTTCAGTTTCATTTAACCCTATACTTCATAGATACGCCTTTGCAAGCAGAGTAGACCCAAATCAGACGGCTCCTATAGAAGCTGTCTGATCAGGGTCTACTCGGTTTGGTTATGAAATAATATAGAGCTGATTCTACAGTTTCTGTCATGGTCACACTTTCCCTTGTTCTTGATAATAAAAATTCAGAAAATGAATATTTATACATTCATTATTTTTTAATGAATATTCATACAGTAAAGGGCTAAAGTTATCAAAATGATGCTGAATTAAATTATTCATCTTACAACCAGATGGAGAGGGGAGAATGAGTGTCCTGCTATTGATATGAGTACTATTTATCACACATTGATCACACTGTGATACCTATTGTCAATGTTTTTCCTTGACCCTGGTTATATCTTACCCATCTCCAGCTCCATCCAGCACATCGTCCACTAAGGCCCCTTGATCTGTCTCATCCTGCCCCTGACTCTCTGGTTGGCTGGATGCAACTGCTGTTGTATCTGGCTGTACAGTTTCTCCACTATCTGAGATTATTGTAGCTGTAATGTAAACAGTTGAACATCTCTGCATGTCTTTCAGTACATTTTAGGAAAAGCTCTTATAGTGAGGTACAATTAAGATTAGAGGTCTTAATCTGGGTCTTAAATGCAGGACGAATGTTATACAGAAAGCTCTTAAAGGAACTTTCTGCAATTATTTTTACCATCCTGCATTAAGCAAACACCTGCTTTTAATGGCACCAACATTTACTCACTTTAGAGAAGTTGAACTGTAATTCAACTGGATTTATATAAGAGCCAATTTTCAAAGTTAACAAATTCTTTTAAAATTATATGCAGCAACTTCTTGAATTTCGTAACTTCCATTTGTCTTTAACCTACCAGGTGCGGATGTATGAAGTGGGGTAGAGGGTACACTTCTGCCTGAGCCTTCCTCCAATTGTGATAGATCCATCCTTGTATCATCCATACCCATTCCTACAAGAGAAGTAATCTTTCACTTAACAACCTTCAAAAGAATACTATTCGAAATGATTTTTATCAAATCAAAGAAATTCTGATTTTGAAAATTCCCAGTCTGAAGTCAGTAAAGCTGTTCTGAAAGGGTTAATTTGAGGCTGAACATGTTCAAAATACTGTTTAATTAGATATATGTTCATAAGACAGAGACCCTAATTGATGGTATGGCATACGGCAAGGGTTATGGCAACTAAGTAATATATCATAACTAACAAGGGTTATAGCTCTAAAGCTACTATTAAAGTGTATAAAATAACTGACAACTTCACAAGGACTATGCACAAAATAGTGTTTGAAGGAACACATGTGTCACCTGCTCAAGTGAAAGCATGTGTGTCACCTTGGCTTCCAGCAGAAGTGTGACAGAAAAATGTGATGCAAGTAGTGTAACAGACAAAATTTGAAATTGAACAGACAGATGGACAGACATAGATAAGTCAAAGAGAAGTGATCCCTTCTATTTTAAAGACAGGTGACCTAAAAAAATGTGTCAAAAAAGTTACAGATGGAGGGTTGATGGAGAACAAAATCCCTATGTGTCAACCTGCACTACAGGTGACACAAAAAGAATGACGGACTGACAGGTGAATAATTGTAAACCTAAACCTAACTCTACTTTTCAGTATACAGTAGAATCTATCTAAAGCGACCATTCATTCATTAGCTCGTCTGTTTTGGCTCTTATTGAACATAGGAGTTTTTTAAAAGCAGGTGGTTGCATAATGCAGGGCAAAATTAATGCAGAAAGCTCCTATAAGGGTTTTCTGCATTACTTTTGACCTGCATTAAGCTACCATCTGCCTTATTATACCTCTTGATGGTCGCTCAAGACAGGTTCTATTGTATAACCTGGGTGCATAAAATATTAAAACCCTAATCAAATGCTGCATTCAAACATGACTGCTGGTCTGGATTTTCACTGTTTACATATCAAAGTCCACTGTTTTTGGTGAAAAATGGTTGGTTGGTTAGGATGATTAATGTCCATTTCTGCCAACTATGGGCTAATTGGGACACCTCAGAGAGAGGGGAACAGATAAAGAGAAACCCTGGTGTGATGCTCTACTCTTATCAATAATAGGCTCTCTCTGGTTCTTTTAGATGCCCAGTGTAAAGCACTGATACATCAGACCTGTAGTTTATAAAGTCTCATCCAAAGGACCGAACCCAGGACCCCTGGCATTCTAGTAGAGCGCATTAACCACTCAACCATAACCACAGGGTCATATGTACTGTATGATGTAATTTTATTATTGTACTTGTATATATGGAAATTCTTGTGTACATGTAATAAGTACTGTACTACTTGATGATGAACATGTCATTGCTAGATCGTATTTATGACTATCGTCCGTTCACTTGCTTATCCAATTACAATTAAATTTGCAAAGTTGTCTAAAAATAGTTCAACTAGCAGTCCTAATACACACAAGTAGTTCTGCTGGATGTCCTACTTTTAGCAAACACATTTTGTTACCCTCATTCTTCCCCATGGAACCAAGTAATACACACCATACTGTATTATTATTATTTTGTATTGTGTTATTTTCTCATTTTTACATCCTGTATGTAATGAGAATAAAATGTAATAGTTGTAGTTGTTGCATTGGCGAGATACAAATAGATCACAATGAAACAGTTTTAGAGAAAATACAGGAGCATCACCAGCTAGGGTGGTGCTTGCCTGTTTTAGCACAAATCATTATTTCAAAGGGCCACAACTCTTTACTTATGCATGATGGAGTTACCAGATTGTATCCATTGTGATTGTGAACAAGTATGAAGTTTCATAGAGGTAATTGTTCCGATGTTTAAACTGACAAAATGTTGAACAATGACAAGGGAAAACAGATGAGCTAATAAACAGAAAGCCATACAAATTTATCAGTGCACTAATGGTTTAATTGCATTGATAAAACATGTAAAATCAACCAAGTTATTTACTCATAAATATTTTAAAATAGGACACATTTTTTTTTTTAAATCTTACTTGCCCTTTACCTCATGAATTTTCATGTAGGAAACAATTATGACATCCTGAATATAAGATAAATTTTTATAATGGCATATGAACACAGACATTTTGGCCATGTCAGAATTTGTAGAATATCTACATTATTCCATATAAAGCAAATAGAGCAGACCCTATCAGACGGCTCCGTCTGATCAGGGTCTACTCTGTTTGCTTAGGCATTAAACGGCATCTCTATGAAGTAAAGGGTTAAGGTATGCAATGACATTCACCAGAAGGGACAGTGACAACACTGCAAAATGTAAGTGCAGATGTTTTATTTCTATACCTGCTTGTGAGTCTAACTGGGCTAGTCCTGACAGGGTGAGGTTGTGTTCTCCTCCACTACCAAATATAAATCTCTGTGAGACCTGTGGAGAGCTGACAGCCTCTGCGAAACCATCCCCTCTTCTTGGCACATTCAGTGTAGGCGTACTAGGCACTGTGCAGTCGTCCCAGTCTTCAAAGCCAGCTGTACTCTGATTACATGGAATACATACATCACTATGAACTAAATTTCACTAATAATATCTCTATATGAAGTAGTGCTTAGCTTTTTGAAAACAAGCATTTTCAGCATTAAAAGGCATATAGACTTGGTCCTGAATTATATGTTTTTATAAGCATTCTTTTCACAAAACTGCATTTCTTGGAAAGTAATGAAATGACGATATCTCCGGAAATATTGAAAAATATTTATTACTTTAGTGGCAATATCTATGTTATTGTAATCTCAACACAAATGAATATCAGAACTATCAGCTAACCTCTGGGTCTTGAAACATACCTTTTCACCTTTCTTCTATATTTGCTTTAAAAGTAATTTGGAACTACTTCAAATATTCCAATTTCATTAAGTAAGAGTTAACTAGAATTGTGTCCATAAGACACAGATGCCCCCCCCCCCCCCCCCCCCCCCCTTTCTGACAACATTGTCTCTAAATCCAGTAAGTTTTAGAATCCAAATGAGACACCAAGCAACTTAGCATCTCATCGGGATCCAAACAATTTGATACATTGCTTAGGGTTTAGAGAAGAAATTGAAAGGCCATTTGGAAACTTAAAGCTGATGACATTGTAGCAAACAAAACATTTTTGGCACCAAAAGACTGGATACTAACCCCAATTACAAATGGTGTGAGCTGGTTCCTGGGCACGGACAGCTGTCTCTCTGTGGACACTAGGGGCTGAAGTGGGGGAAGTAGTGATTGCCCAGGTTGGCTGGATGACTGGCTGGAGGCCTGGGACATGGGC
Source organism: Azorinus chamasolen (assembly GCA_963576725.1). NCBI lineage: Eukaryota > Metazoa > Mollusca > Bivalvia > Cardiida > Solecurtidae > Azorinus > Azorinus chamasolen. The sequence continues at coordinate 67,973,438 of OY755243.1, forward strand.
TCCTGGGCATCCATGGCTCCCTCTTCTTCACCCATCTCTGTACAACAAGAGACATCACAAATATTTAATAAATGAATTATTATAAATGAATATATACAAAGGATTTTTGGTATTTGTAAAAGCTGTAGATTCAGATCTACATGTATTATATTTTTTATTAGCAAAAAGGACAGACCCTGATTAGACCGTTAATACAGGTGTCATCTGATCTGGGTCTATTCTGTTTGCAAAGGCATGAAAAAGCATGGTGAAAAGGGTTAACGCTTTTTCATGCATTTGCAGACAGAGTAGTCTACTCATATCAGATGACTCCTATAGGAGCCATCTGATCTGGGTCTGCTCTGTTTGCTAATGGAATTCTTTACTTTCTAAAATGGCTACAATTTTCCACCATTCCCATTGCATTTAACTATTTTGTCCATGAATATTATAGTAGGTATACAGTAGGTATAAAAAATTGAAATAAACACAGAACAAGGAATGGGTTAAGGACATTAGCGAAACCCTCCTTCTTATCCCTCTGCCTAATGGCTTACAAATACCTTACTTTCCTACTAGACAATAGTTTTGATCCCATGTAAGCCTGTAATCCTAACTTTTCACACACATTTGCAAACAAAGGAATCAGACCAAACAATTCCTATTATATAGGAGCTGTCTGATCAGGGTCTGCTCTATTTGTGTATGTTAAAGATCTGACTACCAACTGTTTGCCATGGCAATAAATTTCCATAAAGAATTAATTAATAAGCATAATGGACGGAGTCTTGAATGAGTATTCAATGAAAAAGTCGTTAGTGTGTTAATATAAACACTTTTGAAGACAGTGTAGACCCAGATCATATGACTTCAGTAGGAGTGGTCTGATCAGGGTCTACTGTTTTTGCCTATGGAATTCTACAGTTTCTGCCAGAGCTAAAATTTTCTGCATTCATTCACTATTATAAAATAAAATGTCAGTAAATAAATATTCACAGTGCCATTATTTCTTTAATACATAATTATTCATGAGGGAAAGGTTTAAAGTTAGCCCAAATCATTTTCTTGTTCTCATTCTCATCAAAACATCGTTCACTAACTATAATTGACTTTATATAGTGATGCAGTGTCATTAACCCTTACAATGTGGGACACAAGTCACTAATGTCCTTTGCAAACAGTGTAGACCCAGATGAGAGAGCTTCTATAGGAGCCCTCTCACCTGGGTCTGCACTGTTTGTCATGTTACAATTTCCTTTAGAAATATCCCTAAATATTCACCATAAGCTTGACCTGTTTGAATTTTGGAAATTCAGCATTGTAAGGATTAAACCCAACTCATTGACATACCTATAATGACGACGTCATCATCATCGCCCTGTCCAGTAGCTTCTTCCTGCTCTGTGTAGCCCTCCTCCACTACCTCCTCCATGGCATCATCAACATTCTGTCAGGGAATTGAAATTAACAAGACTCTGAAATACTGTTTTCTACTCAATCTCATTTATGCTGTTTTCCTGTGGATTACTGGGTCTTAAATGGAAAATTATCTTATGAGTATGACAGGTGTGCCTTCCAAGTGTTTTTTTTTGTTGCATAGTAATATTTTAAAACATTTATTTATCTTGAAATAATAAATTTTCAGACAAAAATCATCTAAGGGCTATTCCAGTTTAAGTGTTAATTTTACTTGCTAAATAGACCGAGTCGGCTGCTACGAGATCTTGACCTATTTTCCTGTTGATTCGTGGGCAGTTTTAAAATATCATTTCCGGGCAAGAAAATTCATGTTGCGGGATTTTTTGCGGGACGATTCGGTCTGACAAAAAATCATAACAATGATTTTTTTTAAAATAATTGGTTATATATAACGCAATTGAAGAAAAATAAACATAACCCTCGATAATGTAATGGCGTTTTCCAAAATGGCGGATAAATAAAATCCAATTTAATGTTTTGATAGATGGCCCCAAAAAGGTCCATGTAAGGGTCTGCAGAAAGGTCCACATATCAACGAGCCCTTTTCATAGAGGTTATTGACAAAAACTGGGTCACGAAAATTAACTCTGTTTTGAGAAAACTACGTGATTACACAACCCACAAATTGATGAGAAACCACGAATCAATGAGAAAAAGGCATATACTCACTCCACCCTCATCATATTTAAATATCAGATAAAGGGTTAACCCTTTCCTTCATATAAAAATGTTTTCACACATTTGCCAACTGAGTAGACCCAGATCAGACGGCTCCTGTAGGAGCTGTCTAATCAGGGTCTACTTTATTGGCTAATAATAAATAAATAATTGGCTAAAGAATAAATATAGAACAGGGAAAGGCTTAATGCATTTTACTTTTTAATGACTAAATATCCAACCAATATATCCATTTTGTTTTTATCTAAATCACAGTATCTAGAATTCTTCCCTTTAATAGTATTTTCAAAATTAGTCTGCCCTTTCCTTAATAACAAGTTAAATCATACTTTTCAAAAAGCATTGAAGCCATTGAGTGAGTTGGGTTTTACGGCACTGCGACACTGAACAGGTCATATAGCGCCGATGAATGATGAGATGACATGATGATGAGGGATGATATCAGGAAGATGATTTCGGCTAATCTCATTCGCTGCAAAGCAGTGCATGGGATCAAAACCACCGACCTGCCATTGATGAATGTTAAAAGTTTCATGCCAATACGTTGCTCTTAACCCTTTATCTGAAGAACATTCATGTAAGAAATAATGGCAACATGCTTTAAACTCGAAGAAAACTTCCCTTCCATTTTTGCTCAAAATCAGACATCAGCGTCAAGCAGTTTAGATCCTGATGTGATGCTTAACTGCTTGCAGAGTACTTTGGAATTTTACTAGCATATACTTAAAAGTTTAATCCTTTACCGCTGACATACAAACAACTTTTGATGCCTTTGCAAATAGAGTAAACCCAGATCAGATGGTTCCTTTGGGAGCCGTCTGATCAGGGTCTGCTCTATTTTCTTAAGGATTAAAACTGATTCTAGTTTCTGCTATAGCCTAAAAAAATCAATTCAGCTAATTAATATCCATGATGTCACTATTTCTTACGTGAGTATTCATCAGGTACAATAAAATCTCTCAATAGCCACCTCTTAACCTTTTACTAAATAGAGATGCATTTTGGCACCTTTGCAAACAGTAGACCTAAATCAGGTGGCCGCTATGCCAGCCGCCTGATCAGGGTCTGCTGTGTTTAATTATGAAATAACCTAGATCTATTTCTACAATTTGACATGGTAAAAATCCCCCTGTTCCTGATGCCAATTTAAACATGAGCTGTCCGCAGACAGCGCGCTCCACTTTCTTTAGTGCTGGATAGTGTAGTGGAAGTCTAAGTCAGAAAGGGCAGATAACTATAGCAAAATTAATTTTAGGGTTACCTGCCCTTGTGGAATATGTTCCCCTTGTAACAGTTAACATGCATACCAAATTTGAACCAAATATCTTGGACAGTTTCTGAGACATGGACCTTAACATAAAACTTAACCAACAATGAAAATTCTAAGTCGAAAAAGGGGCATAACTATGGCAAAATTACTTTTAGGGTTACCTACCCTTATGAAATGGGTTGCCCTTGTGTTAGTAAACATACATACCAAATATGAACATACCAAATATGAACCAAATATCTTTGATGGTTTCTGAGAAATGGACCTAAACAAAAAGGTTAACCAATGCCGACGCCGACGAGAGGGTCATGACAATAGCTCCACTTTTTGAAAAAGTGGAGCTAAAAATCAGCTAATTGAAAGGAATACTCCTGGAGTAAGGGTTAATGGATAAACATTGGTGTCTTTAACTAACCCATTACCTCATAGGCTATTTTTAGATACAACCTCTTTGAATAAATCTACCGAAAAGGAGCATTAACTAGAGAAAAGGAAAATGTTTAGAATTTTGTAGTTTGAAACCATTGTGATAAAGGAGCATCCTATAGGAGCAAATGCTCTATTTATCACAATGGTTTCACAAAGTGACTTTAACAGAGTCATCAAAAGTCGTCAATATGAGGAAATGGGTTATAAGCAGGTGCTCACTAGTGAAAGTAATGTGGAAAGTTCCTATGGGAGGTTTCTGCATACCTTTAATCCTTGGTTTAGCTACTGCCTTATAAAACCTTTACTCTACATAAACACAATTTTATGCCTTAGCTTATAGAGTAGACTCAGATCAGACAGCTCCTGTAGAAGTCTGCTCTGCTTGCTGATGGATTGATATACATTTAATTCTACAGATTTTGCCAGGGCCTTTAAAGCAAACCCTTTCCTCCATAAATACATCTTTCTATGCCTATGCAAAAAGAGTAGCCCAAGATCAGACGGCTCCTATAAGAGACGTCTGATCAGGGTCGGCTCTGTTTACTTATAAATGGAATAATGTATATCTGATTTAACAGTTTCTACTTTCACAAAACAACATTTGTTAATATGCCATTTTAAAAACTAATCTGATAAATATTCATGATGTCATTTCTTTCATGAATATTCATGGAGTAATGAGTTAAATGACATTGCAAACATACTTCTCTAGGAACTGTCTGATGAGGGTTTGATAATAAAATAATAGTTCTACAGAATTTGCAAGGGCCTAAATTACCTTGCTCAATCATATGGCGCTATAATAAATTAAGTTAGTATTCATCTAAAGGCATTGGTAAATTAACCCTTTCCTCCATAAATACGCCTTTCTTCATCTTTGCAAACCGAGTATATCCAGATCAGACCGCTCATATAGGTGCTGTCTGATTCTGTTTGCTCATGGAATCATATAAATCTGATTCTACAGTTTTGGCTATGACAAAAAAAAAATGGTATGTTCATATGCCATTTTAAAAATTAATGGCATTAATATTCATGATATCATTTCTTACATGAATATTCATGGAGTAAAGGGTTAAAGACCCAGAATTAGACCTGTTTCTGGTCATTAAGGTTTTACTGTACCTACCTCACTTATATATGGATATGTTGCCTGATTAAAGTTCTCTTCCTCTTCTACTTCCTCATCACCATCCTCCACTTCCTCATCCTCCTCCTCTTCTTCATCCTCATCTTCCTCTCCTTCATCCCCATCTCCCTCCTAAAGAAACAATTTAAGATATACATTCTTCACCTGCACATCATCTGCCAATTTGAAGAAACAAGGTAAAACTAGTTGCCCCTGAGCAGCATTCTGAGCTCTTAACCCTTTTGCTCATACAAACCCATTTCACACCTTTGCAAACAGAGTAGACCAAGATCAGACAGCTCCTACATAGGGGTGAAACGATTCAAAAAAATTCGATTCGATTCGATTTCGATTTTTTACAACACGATTCGATTATTTTCGATTCGATTCGATTTATGATTGTAATAAAAAGAATGCACTTTGTCGAATAAATCCTGTGTTTTAACAACTCTGAAAACAGACTGCTTGGACATATACAGGTGGAAAAAATCATAATAGCCTAGTCATAGATAGATCTGACTTTAACAGCCAAACCTTCTGCAGTTTGTTTTTGGAAGTTCTTTTTTATAACTGGTCACTAAAACCAAGCAATATGGTAACACTAACATTGACTAAACAGCCTAACTCTGTAGAACATGTAAGTTTTTCTGAAAAAAGAATTTGAGCACTTGGAGGAGATGTTATGTTTCTCTTCATCTGATACAGATAGCTATCAGTTGAAGAGAGATATGACATCTCCCTGTCTCTGAGCAAAAATCACTAGACATTGCTGCGAGTATATTTTAGCCAGTTATCAATACACAGCTTCATAAATTTTAAGCATACACAAATTTTCAACCAAGTTTACTGGAAAAGACGAAATGTAAATTGCAATATAGTGTTTCCGTTCCATACGATTTGACAGATTTGTCATATTTCCTGTGTTGCAGAGAATATTTGTAAAATAATCTTACATAATGGTTTATTTGTGTTGTTGCTCTCGCGGAATCTGAAATCTCCACATTTTGGAGCGATAGTTTTTCGGGGTAGCACGTAGATTGACAGCTTCAGCATCCGACATTTTGAGAGAACACAAAGACGCTTGAATAAAGCGCCCAGACGATCAGACTAAGTGCAACTATTGCAACGTGTTATTTGATTGGCTAAAACAATTGGCCTTCATCCAATCGATTTGGGTCTATCAGAATTCGATGAGTATGTTTGTTTTGACAGCTCTAATGTGGGAAAACAAGTATTTCGACTTTACACGGCGAATTTTCATAGGTTAGTTTCATTTCGCTACCAATCATTAAGAAACTAGCCTTTTATAATAAAAATTGAATCGAAAATGAGATCTGTTGAATCGTATTGAACCGAACCGAATCGAGGGCAAAAGATCGCGGTTCAATTCACATCGCGATTAATCGTTTCACCCTTACTCCTACAGGAGCCATCTGATCAGGGTCTGCTCTGTTTGCTTATGGTATAAATTATCATATAGATCTTATTCTACAGTTTCTGTCTTTATACCCAAAGTGTTCTGTGTCCATATGCCATTATAAGAACTAATCTAATTAATAATCATGATGTTGTTATTTCTTACATGAATATGCAACAAGGAAAGGGTTACCCAAAACACAATCTACATGAGAGAAAAAAATGAAAAAGAGTGATAATTAACAAATGGCTGATAATGAGCATACGCTTCTTGTACACATTCTACTTATGATTAAGATATGTGTCAAATTTAATTCTAATACTATCAACTCATGATTAAGATGTATGCAAACAAACAAAAAAATGATCAAAAGAAACTCAAGTACAAGACGTACCATCAACCCATGATTAAGATGTATGCAAACAAAAATAAATAAATTTGATCCATGCATAAGTTATAACCCACACAAAAATCTTAAAAGGGAGATAAGTTAAAGTGGATTTAGAGTTATGGTCCTTGAACACACATAATTAAGATGTGTGCCAAATTGAAGTCCATAAGGAAAGTTAAGATCTGTATAGACTGTTTGCAACTGATTACAATTTTGAAAAAAATAAAATAAAAATTAACTGTCGGAATTGCATCTGATTACAATTGCTTAGCCTGCTACTCAGCTCCACAAGTTCCTACCTCCTCCTCACTTCCCACAATTATCACAGCATCTCCATCATCATCATCATCATTGTCGTCTTCTACATCCTCCGGCTGCTCCTGTATATCACCATCGGACACACTGGGTGTCACATCATTCTCAATAGCCTGAAAAAAGCACACAGCCTTTAAATTGGCTTAAAATGGTTGGCCCTTGGCCTTACGAGGCTTGTTCTGAAATTATTGAGACACTGTAAATAAAATGGACATAGAAGGACATACTATTAAGACATTACGTCACTAAATACTTGCATGTGTGTACTTTGTACATGAGTAAGATAAAAATGCTGGACCCGTGTATCACTCTTTAGCATCTTCCTAAAGAACATCGCCTCGCGGGACCCGGAACACCCGAGCGTCATAAACGGTACGCTATCTCTTTTGAAATTCCCGTGATGCTGCTCCACTCCTAACCCTCTCATAGCAAATGTGGTACCCAGCAAACACACACAGTTCCATGTGTACCCTTGGATCATTATTGTATGTGCTGTCACAACTCAAATGTTGTATTGAATGGCAATGTTGAGCAGTCAGCAGTGTGTTCTGTTGTAATGCATTTTACAGATCTGACAAAGCCAGTTCTGTAATGATTGTGGGTCTGTTCGCTTCTATAAATGTGTATGGTGCCATTGAACAATCAGTAAATCTGCTGTGCCTATAGTAAACTTAAGCCCCAGATACACTACTTCCAGTTTGTGACTTTAGGCACATCTATTTCATCTACATGTATACTGGAGTTTTCCACAACTCAACACAAAATTTAATGACTGACCGCTGCTCCGGCTTTATCAGGGAACTAATACTGACGTCACAAAGTTAATTTGACCGTCACCCGGAAAACGGTCCTCATTTATTTAACTGTAACTCAAATAACGTCAAATTTTCACAAAACCATATAAGAATCCTAATGTCTATATGACATCATTTTGCATGACGTTTTCCCGCTATTTCTTGTTCTTTGATCGTATAGTATATAAAGGTTGTGTTTGCAACATGATAATTTCACGGCGTGCTCCGGGTATGGCTACCTGTAGTTCTTCTTACGCAATTGTTTTTTCACAATTGTTATATAATCATCTCCTGATTTTCATGTATTATGATCATAAGACCCCACACTGTGCTTGTACCCATTTTAAACACTGAGCATTAAATATGTTTTGAAAAACAGGCAGTGTCTCAATAATTTCCGAACAAGCCTCGTACAGATTATGTTTTGTGATTACGTTAAGACAGTGATACAATTTTTGTCCTCTTATTCTATAATCCTTTATTCCATAAATACGACTTGCTACACCTTTGCAAACAGAGAAGATCCAGATCAGACAGCTCTTACAGGAGCTGTCTGATCACGGTCTGCTCTGTTTGCTTATGGTATAATATGGATCTAATTCTACAGTTTCTACTTTAGCAAAAACGTCATGTGTGTATATGCCATTTGAAAAATTAATCTACTTAATATTCATGACATCAGTATTATCTAACTTACATACTCATGAAGTAAAGGGTAAGTGATGTGGGCATGAAAAAAAGAAACTGTTAAGTAACTTGATGGCAAATACATGATGTATACAGTAATTATACCTCATCTGCCACTGTGTCCAGCTGACCCTGTGAATCTCCTGGTTCTAGTTCTAACTCATCAGATACTTCTTGTGTACTCGTGCTCTGTGCAGCAACAGCGAGGGTAGGGGCACTCTCATCAGTCACTTTAATCTCAGGAATGGTCTGACTCTCCTAAATAATCCAACAGTCATAAAACATATAACTCCTTGTATGCTAGCGATCAATTAGTGATAGTTTGGATCTAGATGTGGATCCAAAGTGTTTGACACAATGATCAAAGCTTTTCACTGTTACTCCATAAATATGCCTTTGCAAACAAAGTAGACCCAGATCAGATGGCTCCTGTAGGAGCTGTCTGATCAGGGTCTGCTCTGTTTGTTTATATATAATATAGATATAGAAATTCTTGTTTCTATGTCACAACTTTTTACTTAATTTTTTTGTTGAGGGCAAAAACTTTAGAATTATATTGATATTAATTCATCAGCAAACAGAACACACTCTAATCAGACAGCTTCTACAGGAGTTGTCTGATCTGGGTCTGCTCTGTTCGGAAATACATGAAAAGGCATGTACATCTTGTAAAGGATTAAACTTAGGGATGGCAACTGCTTTTTGGTTATTCAAAAATTCAGATATCAAAAACCTAATTTTCAACAAGTATTTTACTAATCAAATATAAATAAAAAATTAACCTGCCTTGTTATATTTTCTCCAGCCTTTAAGTTGGTAGTAGATAAAACCAACTGGGCTAATCATATAAAGTTGTTAACTGCAAACAACTACGCTATAAATCATGTTAAGTTGTTAACTGCGAAAAGGTCCGAAAAATAAGCAGAAATCAGTATGAGCTGTGTGATTTGGGTCTACATTATTTGTATCTCATTCTACTCTTGTCTTTTCAACTTGCCTCACAAAAAGGTATTAATCAACTTGATTTAAAAGACTGAAGTTGTTGTTTGCATTTATTTTTGTGTAATCAAATGACAACAAATACATTATCAAAATAAAACAAGGTCAACCTGTTAGACTGAATTTATATACATGTACAATGTCTCTCCCCGACTGCTGTCATATTTGGTAATGATATGGTTCAAATGATATCTATCAGGATCAGATTTTGTGACAAACACAAATGTATGAGGACGATTCAGTCCGTAAGTGATTAAAGTTATAAGAGTAGTAATAAATGTTATATTCATTATGTGTTTGTACCTCTATGTTGGCAACCTTTGTCCTTTTTACAGTACTGTCATCACTTGGGCTGGAAGTATAGAAACAAATGTTCAACTAAAAAAGAACCTTTTGAACACAAATGCCCAGTTAGAGTAGTGTGCTGGAATATTACTAAAAGAGAGCACAGAATGAAACACCAGTGGCTCATCTTATAAAAGATAGTACTAAGATAGTATTATCGAAATTATCTTAAAACCCTGACTAATGACAATAGCCACTACATTTGTATTTGTATTTGCATAGCCAAAATTATTGCAAATTTTAGTATGCTTAACCCATTACCTCATAGGCTATTTTTAGATACAACCTCTTTGAATAAATCTACCGAAAAGGAGCATTAACTTGAGAAAAGGAAATTTTGTAGTTTGAAAGCATTCTGATAAATAGAGCACTTGCTCCTATAGGAGCAAATGCTCTATTTATCAAAATGGTTTCACAAGGTGACTTTTACAGAGTCGTCAAAAGTCATCAAAATGAGAGAATGGGATAATTGTAATTAACTTCTGTTCTCTATTTTTGGCAGAAATAATGGTAATATTTTGTCAGAATACGATGACTGCAATTTTCAATTTTACTAATTTCAGCTGTGTAGTGTTTCCTAAGAGGAGCCCCTGGCTCAAAACACCAACAACCAAATCATCTGATTTTAGAAAACTAGGCCTTCAAGATGTGTTGAATCTTGATCTATGGTTTATTTACCCAAAACACAACGAGAACACCAGTTTTAGTTCTATAATTTTATCTACTAATTATTTATTTGCCTTCAGGGCTCATGCAGCTGTATATGTTGGCATTATATTACAACCATATAATGTAGCTTTCAAATCTCAGCACTGAACAACGATACTCGAGCTATGACCAATGCAAGAAATAAATCACTCCGTTGTGAGCAGGCTGAGGGCAAGTAAACTTGCCTATATGAAACATGATCACTAGCACCTTGTAATGCAAGGCTGAGGGCAAGTAATGCTTGCCTATGTGAGTCATGTCCACTAGAACCTGTGAGCAGAGTATTTCTAACAGAAGTGTGAATCCCGCCATCCTATTCGGGCAAGAAATGCTTGCCTAGGAGGGGATTGGTGACTTCATCGGTCCCTTGATCACAGCACAAGCATCCTAGAACAATGTTAAGCAACAGACTACCCTATCCCATGCTTGGGAAAAAGTAAATGGTAAATATACCATTGACAAAAATGCAACATAACCATTGGTTAGATCAAATATAAAGTATACAGCAATTCTCATGAACCCTTTTTGCATGTCTTGTACCATAGCAAAAGGTTGGTGGTTGGGGAGGTGGAGGTATAGCTTTGAAAAACGGTAAACAAAGAGCTGCTGCTGAAGCATCCGAGATTTCGTTACAACTGATCGTACTGGTTGATTTTTATCATGTGACAGTTATATGAGGTTCACCATGGGAAACTTCAATTATAGCTACTATACTAATAGTATGAGGTTCACAATGGGGAACTTGAGTTAGAGGCTACTATATACAGAACATTCGGATAAGGGGTTTAGCGCATAAGGATGTTGTATTTTTGGAAATAAACTTTGATTATAGACATAATCAATATTTTGTTTGTATACATCAATATTTCTAACACTTTCAAATAGTAGCTGCTACAAATGGAAGACATCACATCTTTTTAAAATCCAGCATGATGTTAAAACTAATTATTTAACAAACCAAGGTCCAATCCTTATTAACTACTAAATTCACCCTTTACCCAATGAATATTCATGGAAGAAATGACTTCATTAATATTAGTTTACTGATTATTTATAATGGCAATTGAACACTGCAAGTTTTAGCCATGGAAGACACTGTTAAATCAGGTCTATATTATTCAATAAGCAAAGAGAGCAGACCCTGATCAGACGGCTCCAACAGGAGCTGTCTGATCTGAGTCTCCTCTGTTTGTAAAGGCATTTAAAGGCATATATATGGAGTAAAGGGTTAAAGACCATACAACCAAAATTATCTCAAGTTAAAATTTACAATTGCTACTACTCAGATAACAGAAATTATTGACCAAGTGTGCTATTTTTAAAGGTTGAAGGCTAAATTATGACAAAAACTTATTATAAGTTTTAACCAACGACAATTGCAATTTCCAGTATGTTAGAACTATAGAAGTATAGAAACAAATGTTCAACTAAAAAAGAACCTTTTGAACACAAATGCCCAGTTAGAGTAGTGTGCTGGAATATTACTAAAAGAGAGCACAGAATGAAACACCAGTGGCTCATCTTATAAAAGATAGTACTAAGATAGTATTATCGAAATTATCTTAAAACCCTGACTAATGACAATAGCCACTACATTTGTATTTGTATTTGCATAGCCAAAATTATTGCAAATTTTAGTATGCTTAACCCATTACCTCATAGGCTATTTTTAGATACAACCTCTTTGAATAAATCTACCGAAAAGGAGCATTAACTTGAGAAAAGGAAATTTTGTAGTTTGAAAGCATTCTGATAAATAGAGCACTTGCTCCTATAGGAGCAAATGCTCTATTTATCAAAATGGTTTCACAAGGTGACTTTTACAGAGTCGTCAAAAGTCATCAAAATGAGAGAATGGGATAATTGTAATTAACTTCTGTTCTCTATTTTTGGCAGAAATAATGGTAATATTTTGTCAGAATACGATGACTGCAATTTTCAATTTTACTAATTTCAGCTGTGTAGTGTTTCCTAAGAGGAGCCCCTGGCTCAAAACACCAACAACCAAATCATCTGATTTTAGAAAACTAGGCCTTCAAGATGTGTTGAATCTTGATCTATGGTTTATTTACCCAAAACACAACGAGAACACCAGTTTTAGTTCTATAATTTTATCTACTAATTATTTATTTGCCTTCAGGGCTCATGCAGCTGTATATGTTGGCATTATATTACAACCATATAATGTAGCTTTCAAATCTCAGCACTGAACAACGATACTCGAGCTATGACCAATGCAAGAAATAAATCACTCCGTTGTGAGCAGGCTGAGGGCAAGTAAACTTGCCTATATGAAACATGATCACTAGCACCTTGTAATGCAAGGCTGAGGGCAAGTAATGCTTGCCTATGTGAGTCATGTCCACTAGAACCTGTGAGCAGAGTATTTCTAACAGAAGTGTGAATCCCGCCATCCTATTCGGGCAAGAAATGCTTGCCTAGGAGGGGATTGGTGACTTCATCGGTCCCTTGATCACAGCACAAGCATCCTAGAACAATGTTAAGCAACAGACTACCCTATCCCATGCTTGGGAAAAAGTAAATGGTAAATATACCATTGACAAAAATGCAACATAACCATTGGTTAGATCAAATATAAAGTATACAGCAATTCTCATGAACCCTTTTTGCATGTCTTGTACCATAGCAAAAGGTTGGTGGTTGGGGAGGTGGAGGTATAGCTTTGAAAAACGGTAAACAAAGAGCTGCTGCTGAAGCATCCGAGATTTCGTTACAACTGATCGTACTGGTTGATTTTTATCATGTGACAGTTATATGAGGTTCACCATGGGAAACTTCAATTATAGCTACTATACTAATAGTATGAGGTTCACAATGGGGAACTTGAGTTAGAGGCTACTATATACAGAACATTCGGATAAGGGGTTTAGCGCATAAGGATGTTGTATTTTTGGAAATAAACTTTGATTATAGACATAATCAATATTTTGTTTGTATACATCAATATTTCTAACACTTTCAAATAGTAGCTGCTACAAATGGAAGACATCACATCTTTTTAAAATCCAGCATGATGTTAAAACTAATTATTTAACAAACCAAGGTCCAATCCTTATTAACTACTAAATTCACCCTTTACCCAATGAATATTCATGGAAGAAATGACTTCATTAATATTAGTTTACTGATTATTTATAATGGCAATTGAACACTGCAAGTTTTAGCCATGGAAGACACTGTTAAATCAGGTCTATATTATTCAATAAGCAAAGAGAGCAGACCCTGATCAGACGGCTCCAACAGGAGCTGTCTGATCTGAGTCTCCTCTGTTTGTAAAGGCATTTAAAGGCATATATATGGAGTAAAGGGTTAAAGACCATACAACCAAAATTATCTCAAGTTAAAATTTACAATTGCTACTACTCAGATAACAGAAATTATTGACCAAGTGTGCTATTTTTAAAGGTTGAAGGCTAAATTATGACAAAAACTTATTATAAGTTTTAACCAACGACAATTGCAATTTCCAGTATGTTAGAACTATAGAAGTATAGAAACAAATGTTCAACTAAAAAAGAACCTTTTGAACACAAATGCCCAGTTAGAGTAGTGTGCTGGAATATTACTAAAAGAGAGCACAGAATGAAACACCAGTGGCTCATCTTATAAAAGATAGTACTAAGATAGTATTATCGAAATTATCTTAAAACCCTGACTAATGACAATAGCCACTACATTTGTATTTGTATTTGCATAGCCAAAATTATTGCAAATTTTAGTATGCTTAACCCATTACCTCATAGGCTATTTTTAGATACAACCTCTTTGAATAAATCTACCGAAAAGGAGCATTAACTTGAGAAAAGGAAATTTTGTAGTTTGAAAGCATTCTGATAAATAGAGCACTTGCTCCTATAGGAGCAAATGCTCTATTTATCAAAATGGTTTCACAAGGTGACTTTTACAGAGTCGTCAAAAGTCATCAAAATGAGAGAATGGGATAATTGTAATTAACTTCTGTTCTCTATTTTTGGCAGAAATAATGGTAATATTTTGTCAGAATACGATGACTGCAATTTTCAATTTTACTAATTTCAGCTGTGTAGTGTTTCCTAAGAGGAGCCCCTGGCTCAAAACACCAACAACCAAATCATCTGATTTTAGAAAACTAGGCCTTCAAGATGTGTTGAATCTTGATCTATGGTTTATTTACCCAAAACACAACGAGAACACCAGTTTTAGTTCTATAATTTTATCTACTAATTATTTATTTGCCTTCAGGGCTCATGCAGCTGTATATGTTGGCATTATATTACAACCATATAATGTAGCTTTCAAATCTCAGCACTGAACAACGATACTCGAGCTATGACCAATGCAAGAAATAAATCACTCCGTTGTGAGCAGGCTGAGGGCAAGTAAACTTGCCTATATGAAACATGATCACTAGCACCTTGTAATGCAAGGCTGAGGGCAAGTAATGCTTGCCTATGTGAGTCATGTCCACTAGAACCTGTGAGCAGAGTATTTCTAACAGAAGTGTGAATCCCGCCATCCTATTCGGGCAAGAAATGCTTGCCTAGGAGGGGATTGGTGACTTCATCGGTCCCTTGATCACAGCACAAGCATCCTAGAACAATGTTAAGCAACAGACTACCCTATCCCATGCTTGGGAAAAAGTAAATGGTAAATATACCATTGACAAAAATGCAACATAACCATTGGTTAGATCAAATATAAAGTATACAGCAATTCTCATGAACCCTTTTTGCATGTCTTGTACCATAGCAAAAGGTTGGTGGTTGGGGAGGTGGAGGTATAGCTTTGAAAAACGGTAAACAAAGAGCTGCTGCTGAAGCATCCGAGATTTCGTTACAACTGATCGTACTGGTTGATTTTTATCATGTGACAGTTATATGAGGTTCACCATGGGAAACTTCAATTATAGCTACTATACTAATAGTATGAGGTTCACAATGGGGAACTTGAGTTAGAGGCTACTATATACAGAACATTCGGATAAGGGGTTTAGCGCATAAGGATGTTGTATTTTTGGAAATAAACTTTGATTATAGACATAATCAATATTTTGTTTGTATACATCAATATTTCTAACACTTTCAAATAGTAGCTGCTACAAATGGAAGACATCACATCTTTTTAAAATCCAGCATGATGTTAAAACTAATTATTTAACAAACCAAGGTCCAATCCTTATTAACTACTAAATTCACCCTTTACCCAATGAATATTCATGGAAGAAATGACTTCATTAATATTAGTTTACTGATTATTTATAATGGCAATTGAACACTGCAAGTTTTAGCCATGGAAGACACTGTTAAATCAGGTCTATATTATTCAATAAGCAAAGAGAGCAGACCCTGATCAGACGGCTCCAACAGGAGCTGTCTGATCTGAGTCTCCTCTGTTTGTAAAGGCATTTAAAGGCATATATATGGAGTAAAGGGTTAAAGACCATACAACCAAAATTATCTCAAGTTAAAATTTACAATTGCTACTACTCAGATAACAGAAATTATTGACCAAGTGTGCTATTTTTAAAGGTTGAAGGCTAAATTATGACAAAAACTTATTATAAGTTTTAACCAACGACAATTGCAATTTCCAGTATGTTAGAACTATAGAAGTATAGAAACAAATGTTCAACTAAAAAAGAACCTTTTGAACACAAATGCCCAGTTAGAGTAGTGTGCTGGAATATTACTAAAAGAGAGCACAGAATGAAACACCAGTGGCTCATCTTATAAAAGATAGTACTAAGATAGTATTATCGAAATTATCTTAAAACCCTGACTAATGACAATAGCCACTACATTTGTATTTGTATTTGCATAGCCAAAATTATTGCAAATTTTAGTATGCTTAACCCATTACCTCATAGGCTATTTTTAGATACAACCTCTTTGAATAAATCTACCGAAAAGGAGCATTAACTTGAGAAAAGGAAATTTTGTAGTTTGAAAGCATTCTGATAAATAGAGCACTTGCTCCTATAGGAGCAAATGCTCTATTTATCAAAATGGTTTCACAAGGTGACTTTTACAGAGTCGTCAAAAGTCATCAAAATGAGAGAATGGGATAATTGTAATTAACTTCTGTTCTCTATTTTTGGCAGAAATAATGGTAATATTTTGTCAGAATACGATGACTGCAATTTTCAATTTTACTAATTTCAGCTGTGTAGTGTTTCCTAAGAGGAGCCCCTGGCTCAAAACACCAACAACCAAATCATCTGATTTTAGAAAACTAGGCCTTCAAGATGTGTTGAATCTTGATCTATGGTTTATTTACCCAAAACACAACGAGAACACCAGTTTTAGTTCTATAATTTTATCTACTAATTATTTATTTGCCTTCAGGGCTCATGCAGCTGTATATGTTGGCATTATATTACAACCATATAATGTAGCTTTCAAATCTCAGCACTGAACAACGATACTCGAGCTATGACCAATGCAAGAAATAAATCACTCCGTTGTGAGCAGGCTGAGGGCAAGTAAACTTGCCTATATGAAACATGATCACTAGCACCTTGTAATGCAAGGCTGAGGGCAAGTAATGCTTGCCTATGTGAGTCATGTCCACTAGAACCTGTGAGCAGAGTATTTCTAACAGAAGTGTGAATCCCGCCATCCTATTCGGGCAAGAAATGCTTGCCTAGGAGGGGATTGGTGACTTCATCGGTCCCTTGATCACAGCACAAGCATCCTAGAACAATGTTAAGCAACAGACTACCCTATCCCATGCTTGGGAAAAAGTAAATGGTAAATATACCATTGACAAAAATGCAACATAACCATTGGTTAGATCAAATATAAAGTATACAGCAATTCTCATGAACCCTTTTTGCATGTCTTGTACCATAGCAAAAGGTTGGTGGTTGGGGAGGTGGAGGTATAGCTTTGAAAAACGGTAAACAAAGAGCTGCTGCTGAAGCATCCGAGATTTCGTTACAACTGATCGTACTGGTTGATTTTTATCATGTGACAGTTATATGAGGTTCACCATGGGAAACTTCAATTATAGCTACTATACTAATAGTATGAGGTTCACAATGGGGAACTTGAGTTAGAGGCTACTATATACAGAACATTCGGATAAGGGGTTTAGCGCATAAGGATGTTGTATTTTTGGAAATAAACTTTGATTATAGACATAATCAATATTTTGTTTGTATACATCAATATTTCTAACACTTTCAAATAGTAGCTGCTACAAATGGAAGACATCACATCTTTTTAAAATCCAGCATGATGTTAAAACTAATTATTTAACAAACCAAGGTCCAATCCTTATTAACTACTAAATTCACCCTTTACCCAATGAATATTCATGGAAGAAATGACTTCATTAATATTAGTTTACTGATTATTTATAATGGCAATTGAACACTGCAAGTTTTAGCCATGGAAGACACTGTTAAATCAGGTCTATATTATTCAATAAGCAAAGAGAGCAGACCCTGATCAGACGGCTCCAACAGGAGCTGTCTGATCTGAGTCTCCTCTGTTTGTAAAGGCATTTAAAGGCATATATATGGAGTAAAGGGTTAAAGACCATACAACCAAAATTATCTCAAGTTAAAATTTACAATTGCTACTACTCAGATAACAGAAATTATTGACCAAGTGTGCTATTTTTAAAGGTTGAAGGCTAAATTATGACAAAAACTTATTATAAGTTTTAACCAACGACAATTGCAATTTCCAGTATGTTAGAACTTACAATTTCAATTGTATGATCTTCAGTAAGATGGACCCATGTATGATCTTTAGAATAATAGATGGGCCCCTGTACTCTAGCACTGAATTTTCTAGTTCACAACCAATTATCACATTCCAATGAATCTGTAATGTAGTACTGTTACCTTTCATTTTCTTCTCTCTGTCTTTTATTAGTTTGCTGAACTGGAACTATTGGAGTCTCACGTGACGACGAGGGCTGAGGCTCAACTATTCCTGTCTCTGTGCTGGGCCCAGAATCTTGGACTGGCTCTTGGCTTGTAACCTCTATGAACAAAAACAAGACTATCTATGACAAACTAACCAGACTTGATCTGTAACAAGGCTATCAATTTGATTTGCTCTAATAAAATCAATGAACAGAACATCTTCATGGTGTTAGTTCTAGTACAAAGTCAACTTCATTTTCTATCTCACAAAGTGAAATAGCATAGGCTCCCTATATGTGACCCTTTACCCTTTGAATATTCGTGTAAAAATAATGACATCATGAATATTAATTTGATTTATTTTTATGATGGCACATGTCCACAGAAATATTTGGCCATTGCAGAAACTGTAGAATCATATCTACATAATTTCATAAGAAAATAGAGCAGACCCTGATCAGATGGCTCCTGAAGGAGCCATCTGATCAGGGTCTACTCATTTTGCTTATGAAATTATAATAGATCTAACTCTTCAGATTCTTTGAATACCAAAAATTCATGTTCTTTGCAGAATAAATTTATCCATAAAAAACAAAGAAACCTTACCCTATATGATGTTCTCTATGTTTGGTGTTGCAAATTAATATTGAAATCTTAGTTTTCAGGCATTTATATCTAATAACAGAATCCACCTCTACAAATATCCTTTGATTACAGTGATCTGTGTTTCTTTCTTTCCCTACCTTGTGTTGGAATGACTCTCTGGACTTGCTGTGTTGGACGTGAGGTCCCTGCTGTGCTCTGCTGAGGGAACAGCTGCTGAACAGGAGACACAGCTTCACCTGTAAGACACAAAATTGGTATTTTTTTCTTTGCAAAACAGATCAGTTAAAAATTAGTTTTTAAATAATCCTTTACCTGATAGAGATGAAAACATACTAAACCCAGGTCAGATGGCATCTGTATCAGTTGTTTGCTTATGGAAAAAAAAACTTTAATGAGCAAGCTCACATACCCTACGCCACCACGTTGTCAGAGAAAAAGTGGTTCCCCATGACAGATTCCTCTGAAAATCAAACTCATCCAAGCTTTTATTCATGACAATTCTTAAAGCAAATTTGAGAAAAAAGAATGGTCAAGAAACAAAAGTGCTAGATGAACAACAATGTATTAAGATACATGGAAAGACTGATGGGTCAAAAACTATATATCCTGTGCAACTTCATTGTGTGAGCTATAATTAAATACATCTATTTTTTTCTGTATTGCTTTCATCCTATTACTATTACTATGTATCTGTAAAACCCATCATTAGACTTCTTTAGCGTGGTAAGAGAGTTTTACAGTACCTTCCATCTGTTGCTCCTGCTGAGATAATGTAGTCGGCATCACTGTGGCTGTCGGGGTTCCTGACGTTGAGGTCAGAGGTGACACTGAGGTTGGGGCAATAGCCATGGGGCGTATACTGGCCGTAGCCTTGGAGGCTGCTGACTGAGGCTGTACAGGGACAGTTTGAGGCTTGATTCCTGCAGGACTAGAGGCAATTGGGCGGATATTGGCTGTTTTGGGTAACTCAGAGGTAGAAGAACTGTTGGAAAAAAATCAGAAAAACAAACATTGATTCACGCATCAGCATTTTCTTCACTTTAAAATCAAATTGACAGTTCACAGTTGGTCTGAGACTGCATGTTGTGTGTGTGTGTGTGTGTGTGTGTGTGTGTGTGTGTGTATAAGTGTGTGTGCAACTATTGATACAGTGTGTAAATGATTAGTCAAAGTGTTCTCAAGCTATTGAGAGGACAACACCAAGTTAAGGAAATTAACAAACACTCATGTTTTTGCAGCCAATTTTTCAGCAGTAACGTGGATTGTTGAAAACTGTCCTTACATATAGAAATGATCAATGAAAGGTGTTATTAGGTTCGCTAAGTGACTTGGACAAAGTAGGTCCAAAATTTCCAATTTTTGACTTACTGTCATATCAACCAGGATCTAATTGAGATCTCTCTGATATTCAATTTAACTGCGATAGTTTATGATAAAAGAACTCTACAGAAACACATCAAAATAAATTTTAAGTTACAGTTTCAACATACAAACACGTCACATTATGCCGTCACTGTACACAACATATGTGCCTGTGCAAAGTGCGCCATTTGCTCAAAATTTAAAAGAAGACCCACAAAAAGTTTGCCTACTAGTCACTGTCACTGGGATTCAAAACGTGCCATTGTTTTGGTGGATTAAGCCCTTCATTAGTGTTGTATACACATGGACATGTGCCATAGGTTGAAACTAATTCCGCCTCAACTTTATTAAATTTTGATTAATATTAAATTGGTGTTATATGTTATCTTTTCAATTCCCATCTGATCCACAGAACACCTTGTCCAAATAGTTTTTAATCTTTGATGGAAAAAGGGAACTAACCTAATATACTAATATACGGTCATAAACTGAAGTTAGAAACTAAAAATTCTCCATGGCAACAGTACTCCGTCAAATTTGAACATAAATGCGTAATTATTTTTATTCCGTTTTCCTCTAGTTTTCTCAGTAGGAAACGGTGAATGCAGTAGAACATGTCCTTCTGAACATTTCAACTCCTGGTGGACCTAATCGCACACATTCATTTCTTAACTTGCAATTGCGATTCGTGGATGTAGGCATACATTTTGTAGTGAATTCTAAACAGGTCTGTCTGTCTGATAATCTACCAATATATCACATCATCAACCCATCCATCCATCTGCCAAAACACATCTGTTTAGTGCTCCCTCCCTATAGTACACTAGAAGTTGTAGCTTTACCCACCTCATTCTCTCTGCTGCAACAGCTCCTGTGGCTCTAGAAGGTTGCACCTGAGGTTGCCCTGTCCCTATCTTCTGTGAACTCTGTAACTGTTTGTTCTGTGAAAATAATGGTTCACTAATAATGGTTCACTATTACCATAACTCCTTGAATATTCATGTAAGATTTAAAATCATGAATATGAATTAGATGATTTTCTAAAAAACACTTTAGAATCAGATCTATATCATTCCATAAGCAAACAGAGCAGATCTAGATCAGATGGCTCCTACACGATCAATCTGATCTCGGTGATCTGGATCTACTCTGTTTGCAAAGGTGTTAAAAGGCACATTTTTATGGAGTAAAGGCTTAATATATCTCGTCACAATAAGTCTAATTCTTGGTCTCTAGAGAAAGTGATTGCTTAATACTTGCAAGACTTCTATGTTCAGTCAGTCAGTAGTAGCTTAACCCTTTACTTGAAAAAGACACACATTTACGCATTTACGAGTAGACCAAAATCAGATAGTCTGAGCTTTCTGCTAAGGGTCTGCTCTGTTTGCTAACTGAATAATATAGATCTGAATCTACAATTTCTGCCATGGTCCAAAATTTCCTTGTCCATATACCAATATAAAAATTCTTATTCATATATTCAACAATAAATATTCGTAAAGTCACTACTTCTGTTACAAATAATTATTTAAAAAAAGCTCAAGTTTTACCGTTTTGTGAAAATAGAAGTTGACACTTAAAGGCGTTACCTTCGTCTGAAGTTCTACCAATTCATCAGTTTTGGCAGCAAGGTCTTTCTCCAGTTTCTGTATTTGATTTTCAAACAAAGACTTCATACTGGCAATGCGCGCCTCTGTTTCTTCTGTGAAAAAAACCAAACACCAACTAGAGGTTTTTGTCACAAAAACGGATGTCTCCCCTCTAATAAAAACAATATGTAAAGGGAAATCACTAAAAATGTTATGGACCTGATGATTGATACTTCCCCTCATTATGCACTTTCCAAACAAAATGATAACAGCTAATAACTCAAAAAAATATTGATACCAGAGTTATGGCCCTTGTGCATGACACTTACTTTCATCATGCCCTTTCCATAAATAAAATGTCATTCCAATAGCATCAGTCGAACAGGAATTATTGATCGGCCAAAAATGTAACAAAGGGCAATAACTCCAAAAGTATTGAAGCAAGAGTTATGGCCCTTGTTCATGACACTTTTTCTCATCATGCTCTCTCCATGTATGAAGTTTCAATATGATGGCAAGAGCCATGTAGGAGTTATCGTCCGGACAAGAAAGCGTTAAACAAATGTACAAGGGGCAATAACTCTAAATTTATTGAAGCCAAAGTTAAGGATCTTATGCATGACACTTTCTCGTATTATGATCTTTCCATGTATGAAGTTTCACTCCAATGGCATGTGCCATATAGGAGTTATCGTCCTGACAAAAAATTGTGATTTTTTTTAAAAAAGGGCAATAACTCCAATATTAGTGAAGCCAGAGTTATGGACCTTGTGCATGACACTTCCTCTCATCATAATCTTTCCATATATGAAGTTTCAATCCAATGGCATGAGCCATATAGGAGTTATCGTCCGGACAACAAAGTATGAATTTTTTTACAAGGGGCAATAACTCCTATATTAGTGAAGCCAGAGTTATGGACCTTGTGCATGACACTTCCTCTCGTCATGATCTTTCCATATAGTAAGTTTCAATCCAATGACATGAGTCATATAGGAGTTATCGTCCAGACAAAAAGTGTGATTTTTTTTTTACAAGGAGCAATAACTCCTATATTCGTGAAGCCAGAGTTATGGACCTTGTGCATGACACTTCCTCTCATTATGCTCTATCCATATATGAAGTTTCAATCAACTGGCATCAGGCATATTGAAGTTATCGTCCGGACAAAAAAGTGTGAGGGACAGACAGACAGACAGACAGACAGACAGACAGACAACTCTCACGAAAACAATATGTCTCCCCCATATAAATATGGGGGGAGACATAATTATACTAGTACAAGAATGTTCAAAGGAACACATCTAACACCTGCTAGCAGCAGTGAGCCAAAAAAGCCTGATAGATAGACAGACTGACCAACAGACCACGGAAAGGTGAACCCTAAGTGTCACCCTGTTAACAATTTCCAACATGAATCTTTATGTAAGTAATAATGACACCATAGATATTTATTGGCTGATTTTTTTTTTGCAATATGAACACAGAATTGTTTGGTATTGGCAGAACCTGCAGAATCAGATCTATATTATGTCATAAGCAAACAGAGCAGACCCTGATCACACTGCTCCCACTGGAGCAGTCTGGTCTTGGTCTACTCTTTTTGCAAATGCATGAAAAAGACATTCATATGAGGCGAATGGTTTTATCAACATTATGTAATACCAGAGACAATGAATGATTTCATCACAAAGTTTATACTAAACACATACAGTAAAACCCCTCTACACCGGTCGTTAATATTAGTATCAAAACCAGTCTTTCAAACAGGTGGCAGCTTAATATAGGTTGAAAGTCATACAGAAAGCTCCCAGAGGAGCTTTCTGCATGACTTTCACAGAGCATTAAGCAGCCACCTGTCTAAAAAGACTTAATTTGTTCTTTAATAAATGTCCAGTTTGGAGGGGTTCAACTGTAGTATAAGTTACCTATTCCCATGTACTGTAACATTCTAGAGTTTAACAAGAGCATGCAAGCGGGTGCAACGCTCGTCTGTCGTCATTGTCAAGATGAACATGCATACCAAAAAATGAAGGTTGTAAATGAAAAATTGAAGTTATGCTCAATGTTAAGATTTCGGACGACAACAACGACGCCGCGGACGCCGGGGTTACGACAATAGCTCGTGATTTCTTCGAAACAGACGAGCTAATAATCACATGACCACTTACCACTGGAAGCCTGCTCTGATGAGCTCAATTTCTTCTTCATTTCATTTTTCTCTGCTGTCAACTTGTCATTCGTCTCCTTCATGGTGTGTAGCTTTGCCTTGGCTGACTGAAGTACACTGTTGGCTTTGATCAGCTTCTTGTCCAAATCTGTCTTCTCCTCCTTCACTTTGGTTATTTCTTCCTTAAGCTGCTTCTGACTGCTAGCCTCTTCCTTCAGCTTCTTCACTTCCTGTAGGTAGGTAAGAAACATAACCCTGAGGTTATAAGATTTCTGAGTCTGAGCTTGCTCAAAATCTGACCAATCAGATGCTTGAGAATGAACTCAGACTCAAGCAAGAAGTTTTATAACCTTGGAGCCTGGTCTATACATTTTCAAATGTGCTGTATACTCTTGCATGTATCAGTCTCTTTTGTTCATTTTTTGTTAAATTGTACTGAATAAGCTTTTAACCCATTAAATGCCTTTCACACCTTTGCAAACAGAGTAGATCCAGATCAAATGGCTCTTGTAGGATCCATCTGATCAGGATCTGCTCTGTTTGCTTAGGGCTGTTCCATTTAAATGTGTAAGTGGGGTGCAGGAAGGCACTTTCAAAATTCGGCCACCCACCCATAGAAGATTTTTACTAATGCACAAACCAATAAGTACCATTTTTGCAGCGAAACCCATCCATGCATAGCTGTTTTCTAAAGTGCCTTCCTGCCCCCCCCCCTAGCTAATAAATATTCATGATATCATTATTTCTTACATTAATATTCAACAGGAAAAGGGTTTAATACTGATTGCTGATACACCTAGTCTAAATTCAGTTCATAGTCAACTCATAGACTGATAATTATTAATTATAGTAGATGTGCTGTGGAAATATTTGAACAGCAATTTGAGCAAATCCATAAACACTTTACTCCATGAATATTCAAGTAAACAATAATCACTTAACCCATTCCCTCCTACTGAAACCTTTTAATGCCTCTATGAAAGTCATTTTTTGAAACCGTTGTGATAAAAAGAGGTTAGGTCCAACAGTTGACTAGGAGGGAATGGGTTGACTGAATGTTTACAGTAGCATATGAACAAGGGAAGTTTGGCTATGGAAAACAAGAGGGCCAGAATGGCCCTGAAGCGCTCACCAGACAATCAGAGTAGAGGATTTTCAAAGTTTTCACTATATGTTCCATTGAAAACTGCCCACCCCTGGGGCAGGGCCAATTTTGACCCCCGGCCCATAATTTATAAAAACTTTGTAGAGGACCTGAACATGATGGTCTGTGCCAAATATGAAAGCTGTGAACCTTCCAGTTTCAGAGGAGAAGATTTTCAAAGATTTCACTATTTGTTTCTATTCAAAACTACCCACCCCTGGAGCGGGGCCAATTTTGACCCCAGGGCCATAATTTATATAACTTTTGTAGAGGACTTGAACATGATGCTCTGTGCCAAATATGAAAACTGTGAGCCTTCCAGTTTCAGAGGAGAAGATTTTCAAAGATTTCAATATTTGTTTCTATTGAAAACTGCCCACCCCTGGGGTGGGGCCAATTTTAACCTCAGGGCCATAATTTATAAAACTTTTGTAGAGGACCTGAACATGATGCTATATGCCAAATATGAAAGCTGAGAACCTTCCAGTTTCAGAGAAGAAGATTTTCAAAGTTTTCACTATTTGTTTCTATTCAAAACTGCCCAGCCCTGGGGCGGGGCCAATTTTGACCCCAGGGTCATTATTTATATAACTTTTGTAGAGGAACTGAACATGATGCTCTGTGCCAAATATGAAAGCTAAGAGCCTTCCCGTTTCAGAGGAGAAGATTTTCAAAATTTCACTATATGTTTCTATTGAACTGCCCAACCCTGGGGCGGGGCCAATTTTGACCCCAGGGGCATAATTTATATAACTTTAGTAGAGGACCTGAACATAATGCTCTGTGCCAAATATGAAAGCTATGAGCCTTCCAGTTTCAGAGGAGAAGATTTTCAAAGATTTCACTATTGGTTTCTATTGAAAACTGCCCACCCCTGGGGCGGGGCCAATTTTGACCCCAGGGCCATAATTTATATAACTTTTGTAGAGGACCTGAACATGATGCTCTGTGCCAAATATGAAAGCTGAGAGCCTTCCAGTTTCAGAGAAGATTTTCAAAGATTTCACTATTTGTTTCTAATGAAAACTGCCCACCCCTGGGGCAGGGCAAATTTTAACCCCAAGCCATAATTTATATAACTTTTGTAGAGGACCTGAACATGATGCTATATGCCAAATATGAAAGCTGAGAACCTTCTAGTTTCAGAGAAGAAGATTTTCAAAGTTTTCACTATTTGTTTCTATTGAAAACTGCCTACCCCTGGGGCGGGGCCAATTTTGACCCCAGGGCCATAATTTATATAACTTTTGTAGAGGACCTGAACATGATGCTATGTGCCAAATATGAAAGCTGAGAGCCTTCCAGTTTCAGAGGAGAAGATTTTCAAAGTATTACTATATGTTTCTATTGAAAACTTCCCACCCCTGGGGCGGGGCCAATTTTGACCCCAGGGTTATAATTTATATAACTTTTGTAGAGGACCTAAGGGTGAAGCTATGTGCCAAAGATGAAAGCTGAGAACCCTGTAGATTCAGAGGAGAAGATTTTTAAAGGTTCAAATTGTTGACGACGAACGACGCACGACGACGGACGACGGACATCAGGCGATCACAAAAGCTCACCCTGAGCACTTTGTGCTCTGGTGAGCTAAAAACTGTAGACTCATAAGCTAACAGAGCAAAATACAGCTCCAACAGGACCTGTCTGATCTGGGTCTACTCTCTTAACCCTTCTCTTGCTGAATTTTAAAATACATTTCTCCTTCTTTACCCATGCCCTGTTGTATAATTACATATATCTTCACTGTGTACAAGTATTTCGCTGTGCAATCACTGCTGTGGAGTGCACTGGTTGCACAATCATCTTGTAAATAGTGCAGACCCTGATGAGACAGCTCCTGCAGGAGCTGTCTCATCTGGGTCTTCACTATTTACAGGTAGGTATATTGACATGAATAGCAAGCGAAGGGTTAAAAGTAAAGACATGCATAATGGACTTAAGATACAAAGGAATCATGTTTTTAAAATATTAACAATTGACTCTCTCTTATTCTCACTCTTCTTATCTAAAATCATAAAGAGGACAAATCTCTGAAAAAGTCCTTGAATTTGACTACTTCACAGCACAAAATTCTGTTTCAATTACAAAGAAACCTGTGTTGCAAATAAGAGCCCAAGGTCTTTTTATGAGGTGGGGAAGGGGCTTGGCATCTAAATTTGGGGAAAAATAACACTATTATGGGCATAAGTGAACAATAATTACAATGTGACGTCAATTTTAAAGTTACACCAATAATTTTCTGCTTTTACAAAATATTATTCAGTACCTGTTGGAGCTCAGATGTTTCTGCCTTCATTTTGTCCACACTTTGGACTTTCTGCTCTAGCTGCTGTTTCTCATTTGTCAGTGACATCAGCTGCTGCTCAAGGGTAGCCTTCTTTGTCTGTGACTCCTTGAGACTATCCTCCATCATGCTCCTCTTGTTGTCGGCCTCAGTCACCGTCTTCTGCAGTTGCTCATACTTGATCATCAGCTCCTTCGTGGTGGTCTCTGTCGTTTCCAGAATTGTTGTTGTCTCCTTAAGCTTCTGTTCTAACTCTGCAATCTGCTCAGTACTTGCCTAAAAGTTACATGATAGTAAACCCTAACATCATATTTGAACAAAGCCTTTATCAAGTCAATTTTTAAATTAATCCTTTACTATGTTAGAAATGATGACATCATGAATATGAATTAGGTTAATTTATGAAATGGCATATTAACACATGAATTTTTTATTGAAGCAGAAACTGAAGAATCAAACCTATATTATTCCATAAGCAAGCAGAATAGACCCTTATCAGATGCCTACTATAGGAGCCTTCTGATCTGGGTCTATTCTGTTTGAAAACACATAGAAAGGGGTATTTATCCAGTAAAGTGTTAAATATCACACTATACTCCAGACTTCTTTCCTGTTACTCCAATTGGATACAAAATAATCTTTATAATAATTTAAGTATTAAACCAAGTTTCAACATAAAACATTTTTGGCATCCATCGCACATAGATGCCCCAACAATTTGATTTTTTTTTCGGCTGAAAAATGAAAAGACTTATTCAAATTTTTGTGGATTGAAATCAAAATGATAGGTGCCTTGTCATGTTTTTCCTAATATGAACTAGAACACTGACCAAGTCAGAAAGGGCCCCAAATAATGCTGCCAGAGGGGCTAATGCACCAGAGGCAAATTGCATGGCAGATTATGTTAATAACTCTTTCAACGCTGAATTATCAGAGTGGAATACTCAATAGCCCATCAATGTTTAACTAAAGAGTCCATCCAGTATGAAAGCCTTAAATTTACTCGAGGATTTTGAATGACAGACAAAGGCAGAACCTGTTCAGAGAGCTCCTCTAGGAGCCCTCTGATCTGGGTCTACACTGTTTGCAAATGACAGTGCATGTGTCCCAGGTTGAAAGAGTTAACTATTGCAGTGATTCTCAACTTGCCAAATGCTTCACATTATTACTGCAGCCAGTTCTCACATTGTCACTGCAGCCAGTTCTTTTCAGTTGAAGCGACTATAGTAACCACTGGAGGGCAAACGGCCAAAATCATTTAAGTGTTCATAACTTCTACATGACTTATATTATGGCCAACAACCTTTTCAAAACAAACCTGAACACAGTGATGGACTAACTGACAGACTGACGGATAGGATGATTACTATGGGGCACCCACACACGTTATGTAGTTCCCCAATATCAATAAAATATATCAAATGTTTCACTAGAAACTGATTAGAAACTAGTTCAAACACCCACAGATGGATGCAAGTTCCCATAGAAGGACAGACCGGAATAACACTTTATATTCCCTATAGGCGTTTATATGAAGGAAAGGGTTAAGCCCTAAACAAATTTCAGACTTTAGACTCAAGAATATTTCCAAATTTGCTTGGTTTCCAGCTTCAACCAACTTATTTCAGATATATTCTGCTCATCTGCAACAAATTGACTTCAGAATCGGAATGCATGACATGAACCTAACTTAACCCTTAAAGTGTGGGAGACTTTTCCAGTGTTGGGACCCCACTAGTGTTACCTGTTGTGCAGTCTGTTTCTGTTCCTCCTCTCCCTGGTGTTTGGCCTTGAATTCATCAAATTCCTTGGTGACATTCTCTGCCTGCTCCTTGTACTTACGACCGATCTTCTTCAACTGTAACATAGTACATTAAGGCAAACTGTATTTTTGTCTATGTGAAAATCTGGGGCCATTTTACAACAGATCTACAAAAATTATCGTAAAGCTCTAACATATGATTGTTGTATGTAAGAACTTACGATACTTTCTGTTGTACATATGATACAAAGTTAACTTGACTTGTCCCATGCTAGAATGTGTGATAATTTTAGCTATGTATACTCAGGGATACAATTTAAATGACAACAAAATTTTTTCGTGAAACACTATGCCCCTGATTATCGCCAATATAAATTTGACCCATAATTTGACTATTGACCTTGATATATGACCTTGACCTTAATAAGTCACCCTTAAAAATGTTTGCCCCCATAAGTTGCACATGCCTGCCAAGTTTGAAGTATGTATGTGCAATGGCTCCAAAATTATCGCCAACGTTAAAGTTGGGGCCAAACCAACAGAGAGACAGACAGGGCAAAAGCAATATCCCCCCACCCCTCCCCATAAAAATGGGCATAAAAAGTGTACTAATTTCATTAACAAGAGCACTGCATTTAAATGCCACTGCGAAAAAAAAAAAAATAAAAAAAAAAAATGTTTTAAACAGCAATATCTCTTATTAAAGATATAGAGAAATGGTACTTTACCAGTTTGTACCAGTATTGCTTGTATAAAAGCAATGCTATTAAACAGCCATCTGTTTTTAGAATTAAAGACAAGCTCCTGTCCAACAAAACAGTAGCATATTTAAAACTCGTTAGAAAGATAAAGACATCTAGTTGTGTAACAGTTTACTAACCTGGGTGATTGTCTTGAATTTTTCGAGGCTGTCCTTTGACCTTTCCTCCAGTTGTTCTCTGGCAGTCTTCAGCTCATCGCTACAAGCAAAACTAAACCTATTACAAAGTGTGTTATATAATACAGTAGAACCTATCCTAAGTGGTCATTCATTTATTGAACATAGGAGTCTGCACATACTCCCAAGATAGAACAAACACAAACCTACAACAAAATTGGCAAAAAAGATATGGACTAAACTTGAAAAAAAAACTGTGCCTATGAATGGACAAACAGATAAGCAGTCACAACAGTTCAAATATTCATACATACATTACTTCTTCAATGAATTTTCATGGAATAGAGGGTTAACATAAACAACAAGATCACAGCATGCAGGTGTGAACGTTCCTCTGTCGAGACATTTAAAGTTCTTATTTCCTAAGTCCATAAAGGGGCATAGTTTTGTAAAAAAAACAACTTACACAGTTATGGCCCTTGGTCAGATTATAGCCCTTGTGATGGTAAACAAGTGTGTGAAGTTTCATAAGATTTGCATGAATAGTGATTTGCATGAACAGTAAATAAGTAATAGCCAAAGTTTCCAGATGACAATGACAATGTGGATGCCGGAGTAACGACAATAGCTTGTATTTTTCTTTGAAAAAAACCCCCAGACGAGCTAAAAATTGCTTAAAAAATACATGCCTTATCTTGGTCTGCTCTTCTTTGGTAATACCCAGTTGTCTCCTGAAAAAAAAGTAATACACCTGTAATAGTTCATGCTTCTTCCAGACTAATCATTTGCTGTAAGGAACTGTTGAATGTGGGTGTCGGGTAACCTTTTGCAAATCTTTTCGTTATTGCATTTCTAGAACAGATTCGGCCATTCCATATCCTAATTCTGATATTCTTAATTCTGTAAGAGTTTGAAGGGTTACACATACAGCATACATCCTGATGCTGGGCCTTGGGGATGGGGGTGGGGGGTTACCTTTGCAATAAAAGACTTCTTATTTTAAAATAATCTCCCCTATCCCTTCATCTGATCACTCATCAAAATGAACAGTATAACACTGTAAATTACCTAGTACTGCTGAAAAATATACTTGACCCTGATCATGTCAAATTCAATTGCTCTACCTAAAAGGGTCTACATTGCTTTCGTAAGTCCAGGTGCATCTTCATCATGTAAATCCAGTCATATATTTATCTCTTTTCAAACATAGTCAAAGTAACTAACAGTTTGGATCCTGATGAAGTTACTTGAAAAAATTGGTGATAGATTGCATAGAGTTAAAGACAGCAAGACTGATCTAACAAAGTGACACTCACTGTAATTTAGCCACCTCGATGCTTGATTTTGTTGCTTCTGCCCTGAAAGTACAAAACAAACAGAAAAATGTTTAACCCTTTCCCTAATGAACATTTATGCGTGAATTGGTCATTTCATGAATATTCATGAACTTATTTTTAACCCATTCCCTCATAGGCTATTTTTAGACTCAAACTCATTGAATAAATCTACCGAAAAGGAGCATTACTAGAGAAAAGGATTTTTTTTTATTAGAATTTTGTAGTTTGAAACCATTGTGATAAATAGAGCATTTGCTCCTATAGAAGCAAATGCTCTATTTATCACAATGGTTTCAACAGGTAATTTTTACAGAGGCGTAGAAAGGCGTATTTATGGAGGAAAGGGTTAAATACAATTATTACTAAAGGTGATTGAATACTACCCTCAGCTGCCTTGATTGCAAATCAAACTAGTGACCTAGTTTTTGACCCCACGTGACTAAATTTCGATCTTGTCCAAGATCTTATCAAGACGATCATTCTGACCAAGTTTCATGAAGATTGGACAAAAAATGTGACCACTAGAGTGTTCATAAGGATTTTCTACTGTTTGGCTTAGTGACCTAGTTTTTGACCCCACATGACCCACTTTCAAATTTGTCTGAGATTTTATCAAAACAATCATTCTGATAAAATTTCATCAAGATTCGGCTACACATGCAACCTCTTATGTTTGCAAGGTTTTTTGACTATTTGACCTAGTTTTTCACCTCACATGACCCACCTTCAAACTCTTCCGAGATTTTTTTAAAACAACCATTCTGACCATGTTTCATGAAGATTGGGCCTCTACAGTGTTCACAGGGTTTTCCTACTATTTGACCTAATTTTTTACCCTACATGACCCATTTCGAACTCGTCTGATATTTTATCAAGACAATCATTCTGGCCAAGTTTCATGAAGATAGGACTAAAATTGTGACCACTAGAGTGCTCACTGTGCCAGGTTGTATCATGGACAGACAGAAAGACAGACACACTGACTTCTATATACTCCCTGTCAAACTTTGCGGGAGTATAATAATGTAAACTTTTCTAAGGGAATTTTTTGCTTTGACAAAAACTGAAGGATCAGATCTATATACAAAATGTATAATCCAATAAACAAACAGAGCAGACCCTGATCAGACAGCTCCAAAAGGAGCTGTCTGATCTGGGTCTACTGTTTCAAAAGGCGTGAAAAAGTGTTTATATAAAGGAAAGGGTTAAACAAGACCATAAAACTGTAATATAGGAGATACGCTTTGGTCAAGGTCAATACACCAAATTTGGCATTCCTACTTCAAGTAACATAGGTTTTTCTATACCTGAGGTCAGCAGTCAGGGTCAAGGTCAGAACCAGAGACCTGAAAACTATGCGACACTCCGCCATCCCAAGATGTACTCAGAAACTAAATTTTGCATCCCTATCTTAAGTAATATAGAAGAATGTTCCATACAAGGTTTTTCTAAAGCCCATGTTAGCTTTTCTATGCCTTTGCAAACAGAGTAGGAGCTGTCCGATCAGGGTCTGCTTTGTTTGCTTATGACATGATAATATAGATCTAATTCTACACTTTCTGTCTTGGTTAAATATTTGTCTGTTCATGCATTATTTTGAAAATACAGCTAATTAATATGCATAATGTCATTACTTCTTACATGAATGTTCATGGAGTAATGGGTTACGGGTAAATACACTACTCACTTGGCCTTGTGGAGCTCCTCTGTCACATTGTTTACTTGCTTCCTCAACTCCTCCTTCTCAAGTCTGTAACATACAATATTAACAAGTCAATGGCTGATGCAGAATGTAGCTAAGAGCAGTGCTGCTTGATCACAATATCTTATTTCTTAGACAAAACCCATCATGTTGGTGTTCATTAGGCTTGTCTCAGAAAAAAGATTCTGATATGTATCAGCAAAAAAACACCATTCAATGTGATTCAAATGAACACCGACAAGACTGTTTCGCAGAGAAATGCAGAAAACATCTAACCTAGATTCCCTTACTAATCATCTCATCTATAGCTTTAGGTGGGTAGATAAAGATCTCTTGATGACCTTTGTAAACAGTTAAGTCAGCATCTTATCAAGATCCAAACAGTTTTACTCACTTTCAATGAAATTATACCTGAACTTGAAGCAGACAACAAATTTTCTTTGCATAAGACTTATACTTAGAAAGCTTGGAGAAAACTTTGCATTCAACATGACTCTATTACTGTACTGTTTGGCAATACAATAAAACACTTATTGGTTGAATTTATTTATTTGATCTTAAAAAGCAGATAGTTGCTTAATGCACAGCAAAAGCAAGGCAGAATATTCCTGTACTTTTGACCTATATAAAGCTACCACGGTACAACCCGTCTTCTTTGTAACTCTTTTACTGTTGAACATTCATGTAAGAAATAATGAAATCATGAATATCTATTAGCTGAGTTTTTAACTTTTTATAATGGCATTTGTACACAAAATATTTTGGTATCAGCGCTTTTGAACGCCCATAACCTGTGTGAAAAGAGCGCTATATAAATGTGGTATAATAATAATATTGGTAGAAACTATAGTCAGATCTATTATAATTTCAAAGGCAACTAGAGCAAAACCAAATCACACAGCTGTCTGATCTGGGTCTACTCTATTGGCCAAGACATGTAAAAGCATTTGTAGCACTGACAGTACTGATGCAGAGAGTGATCTACCATAAAACAAACTATACACACATTAACACTTTCAGCGAGGAAAACAAGCCACTAATGTCCTTTATAAACAGTGTAGACCCAGATAATAGGACTCATAGGATCCCTTTTACCAGGGTCTGACCTGTTACTTTTCTTTTTTAAAAAAAACCAACAAAAAACAACAACTGAATATTCATTTTAATCTTGACATGCTGTAAGTTTGGAAAAGTCCATTTGAAAAGGTTAAAACCATTAACCCTCTATCTGATGAATATTCATGTTAGAAATAATGACCACATACTGATTAGCTTAATTTTCATAATGATAAATGTTCAAATGCTACAACAGGAGCCATCTGATCTGGGTCTCCTCTGTTTGCAAAGGTGTTAAAAGTTGTTACTATCAGGTAAACGGTTTAATATAATCAACAAGAGTGTTCGGAGGAACACATGTGTCACCTGCTCGCAAATGACACAACAAGAGCTGTCCGAAGACAGCGCACTCCACTTTCTTTAGTGCTGGATAGTGTAGTGGAAGTCTAAGTCAGAAAGGGGAGATAACTATAGCAAAATTAATTTTAGGGTTACCTACCTTTGTGGAATGGGTCCCTCTTGTAATAGTTAACATGCATACCAAATTTGAACCAAATATCTTGCACAGTTTCTGAGACATGGACCTTAACATAAAACTTAACCAACAATGAAAATTCTAAGTCGAAAAAGGGGCATAACTATGGCAAAATTAATTTTAGGGTTACCTACCCTTGTGAAATGGGTTGCCCTTGTGATAGTTAACATACATACCAAATATGAACCAAATAACTTTGATGGTTTCTGAGAAATGGACCTTAACAAAAAGGTTAACCAATGCCGACGCCGACAAGAGGGTCATGACAATAGCTCCCCTTTTTGAAAAAGTGGAGCTAAAAAGTGTTAATATGCTGGAGTGCAAAAATCAGAAAAAGGGGAATAACTCAAAAAGTATTGCATGCAGAGTGATGGACCTTAGTTACATCAATGGCCATCAATGAGAGGAAGACACATGTGAAATTTGAAAGCTCTATAATGATTAGTTTGATTATTGATTAGCCAAAAAAAGTGTGACGGACAGACAGATGGACGGATGGACAGACAGACAGACAGACAGACAGACAGACAGAAAGACAGACAGACAGACAGACAGACGGATGGACAGACGACGAATAAGTGATCCCTAAGTGACACACTGCCTCTCGGCAGGTGACACAATAAAACTGCATAGCATTCTGATATTACAAAACTTACATTAGGCGTTTGTGCTCCTCCGGGTCTGTTTTGTGGGACTGTTCAATCAGCTGACTTGTTCGTGCGCGCCACCTCTCAACCTCTGCCAGGGTAGATTTCTTGTCAATGGCCAAACTGTCCCTCTGGGCCTGTAGCTCTCTGAGTTCATCTTGTAAAGGCTTTATCTTCTCTTCTAGTTTTCCCAGCTGGAAAGGAAATGTGTTTCTAAGTGACATAAAAGTCTGTATCATTTAACACTCTCCTGATTAACGCTTTCCCTCATATAAATGATTTTTTATGCATCTGCAAACAGAGTAGACCAGATCAGACGGTTCCTACAGGAGCCGTCTGATCAGGGTCTACTCTGTTTGCTTATGAAATTATAACAGGTCTGACTTTACAGTTTCTATCAATACCAAAAATGTATGTGTCCATATGCCATTACAAAAATTCAGCTAATAAATATTCATGATTATTTTTTACATGAATATGCAACAGGGAAAGGCTAAAGCAGTGCACTGAGCAGTACATAAGAGGAGTACTAATCTAGCTAAATCTTTTGTTTCTTAGCCAAACTCTATCTTGTTGGTGCTCATTAGAACTGCCTATGAGATGCATTTCTAGTGAATACCAGCAAAGCATGCTTTGGCAGAGAAACAAAGAAAACATTTTCCCTATATAGATTTTTCTTTTTATCTATAGCTCTAAATGCAGATATAAAACATTGAAAGATATACTTTGCACAGCTAAGAAGAAAGCATGCTCAATATATGTTGGAGTTACGGTCAAATTAGGTTTTTGAATACCAAAGATAATGATTTTGATGGCATCAAAGTCAAAACATAACCTGGACATTTTCTTTCCCAATTAGAGATAAACTGTATTATGATTGGTAATAGAAACCTTCATTAATCAATAGCCAGAACCTGATACGAGTAGTACTTAAATACTGTCTCTAAACCTGTAATTAACTCTTTGCATGATAAGTAATTGTTGTTTGCAAAACTTATTGTCTGGTACAATTTTCAAAGTAAGTATTAGTTCATTTATCTTCATCAAGTGTCAGAGTGTCAAACAGTTTGAATCCTGATGAGACACCTGATAAAAATTGCTCTTCGTCTTTTTGATCTAAACTGTTTGCACAAGTTATACATAGTCCTACCAAATCAGGAAAGAAATAACTAGAGCTTACCTTTGCCTCATTCTGTATAGCCTGTGCCTGTAGTTGTTCTTTCTCCTCTCGCAGCATCTTGTTGCTGTCCTGGAGAAGGTTGTATGACTCTACTTTGTGCATCAAATCTGCATGCTGAGCCGCTGTCTGGATCTCTGCCTGCAAGGCCCACATTTTACATATAAAATCTACATAGCATTTTCAATCTTTTCAACACTTTGGGTGAATATGCAATAACCTATACAACCAGTCTGAAACCAGATGAGCAAAATACTTCTGTTACATCTCATTAAAAGCTAAACTATCTGACATCGGTTTAAAGAAAACAAGCTTACAGTAAGAATTAAAGTAGAACAAGAGATGTTTGTAAAACATGTATACCCCCCTAGACCCCCTGACCTTTGATCTAGTGACCTCAACTATAGAGTTCATCTAGCGGTCATGACTAATCACCACAGCAACTTTGAATATCCTAAGCCAAACCACTGATCATTTATTGATCTGAAAACATTTCACATATTAAGGTCATGGTGACCTTGACCTTTGACCTAGTGACCTCAACAACTTTAGGGGTCATCAAGTGGTCACAACCAACTACCACAGCAAGTTTGAAGATCCCGAACCAAACCATTGAGCAGTAATTAATTGGAAACCATTTCATCAGTTAAGGTCATGATGACCTTGATCTTTAACCTAGTGACCTCAAAATCAATAGGGGTCATCTAGTTGTCATGACCAACCACCACAGCAAGTTTGAAGATCCTAAACCAAACCCTTGAGCAGTTATTAATCGCAAACCATTTCACCAGTTAAGGTCATGGTGACCTTGACCTTTGACCTAGTGACCTAAAAAATAATAGGGGTTATCTACTGGTCATGACCAACCACCACAGCAAGTTTGAAGATCCTAGGCCAAACCCTTGAGCAGTTATTGATCGCAAACAATTTCATCATTTAAGGTCATGGTGATCTTGACCTTTGACCTAGTGACCTAAAAAACAATAGGGCTTATCTAGTTGTCATGACCAACCACCACAGCAAATTTGAAGATCCTAAGCCAAACCCTTGAGCAGTTATTGATCAGAAACAATTTTACAAGTTAAGGTCATGGTGACCTTGACCTTTGACCTAGTGACCTCAAATACAATAGGGGCCATCTAGTTGTCATGACCAACTACCGCAGCAAGTTTGAAGATTCTAAGACAAACTCTTGAGCAGTTATTGATCGGAAACCATTGACCAGTTAAGAGCATGGTGACCTTGACCTTTGACCTAGTGACCTAAAAAGCAATAGGGGTCATCTAGTGGTCATTACCAACCACCACAGCAAATTTGAAGATCCTAGGCCAAACTATTGAGCAGTTATCGATCGCAAACCATTCCACCCTTTAAGGTCATGGTGACCTTGACCTTTGACCTAGTGACCTAAAAAACTATAGGACTCATCTAGTTGTCATGACCAACCACCTAAGCAAATTTGAAGATCCTAAGCCAAACCCTTGAGCAGTTATTGATCGGAAACCATTTTACCAGTTAAGGTCATGGTGACCTTGACCTTTGACCTAGTGACCTCAAAATCAATAGGGGTCATCCAGTGGTCATGACCAACTACCACAGCAAGTTTGAAGATTCTAAGCTAAACCCTTGAGCAGTTATTGATCGGAAACCATTTAACCATTCAAGGTCATGGTGACCTTGACCTTTGACCTAGTGACCTCAAAATCTATAGGGGTCATCTAGTGGTCATGACCAACCACCTTAGCAAGTTTGAAGATCCCAAGCCAAACCCTTGAGCAGTTATTGATCGGAAACTATTTCACCATTTTAGGTCATGGTGACCTTGACCTTTGACCTAGTGACCTCAAAAACAATAGGGGTCATCTACTTGTCATGACCAACCACCACAGCAAGTTTGAAGATTCTAGGCCAAGTCGTTTATTAGTTATCGTTCGGAAACCATCGATCTACCGACCGACCGACAGACCGACCGACCGACCGACCGACCTACCGACCGACCGACCGACATGTGCAAAGCAATATACCCCCATTTTTTCAAAAGGGGGGTATAAAAATAGCATTTTGAAGGTTAAATATAACAAGTGTCAGCAAATTAGCAAAGTGACTGACAACCCATGCATGGCTGACAGGCCACACAGACATTATTAGTGTCTCCATGCAGCTTCAGCAACATACAGCTATCTTCAAAATGATAAATCATAAAGAAGCCATATACTAATACAGTCTATCAGTACTAGAACTTATACAAAAACATACTTATTCAGATCAGAATTAATATTTAGGGAGGGCTTTGTAGTTGTACTATATTCCTTGTCAGAGTAAGTGATATTTTGAATAATCAAGGGGCAATCAATCCTAGGAAAATCGTCCGACATGGACTTAAATGTTGTGACAATATACATATCTCCCTTTGATAATGAAGCTACCTATTAAGTTTCGTTGAAATCCTGTCAGTAAAACAGTTGAGAAAGTGCATGGACAATGTCAACCAACAGACACATGTGCTTCTATATAACCCACCCCCCTTCAAAACGTGGTTTCTATCATTTCTCCACCAATTAGGACCTACACTATTTGCAGATGCTAGTATGTAATACAAATCTTCCCTAAATTTACCTGGGCCTTTTGTCTTTCCTCAGACAGGTCAGTGTTAGCAGACTCAACCTGTTTCTCAAGCGCATCACAGCGCTGCTTCAACCGTGAGCACTCAGTCTCTACCACATCCAGCTTCCCTTCTGCTATATCTTTCTCCTTTCTTAAAAACCTGGATATACAATACAGTCAATATCGAAAACAGGTTCATCCACAGCTGTAGACAGAATAGTACTAATATATTTAAATATTTTATTTCTAAGCCATTACTTTTTGCCTTGAAAAAATATTCCACTATTTTCCGACAGCAATATTGTTTCAACATTTACATGCTCCCACAGGAGCTGTCTGGCCTGGTTCTTCTCTGTTTTGCAAAGACGTGAAAAGGTATCTATATCAGGGAAAATGTTATTACATTGTACTAATATTAATCAGCGGTGAGAATGGCCGTTGGTGAAAAAAGAGGAAAATTGGCAGGGGTCAAGGGCGCCGCCTAGGCCCCTTGCGGGACATGGGCAGTGCCCATGTGGGGGGTATAGGGGGGGCAAAGCTCCCTTGACGCAAAATGAAATATAGCTTTCCTGAGCACTTCAGGAGCCTTCTCCTGCATTTTCACTTGGGTCTGTCATTCATGTTTTTTTTTACAATTATACTTGAGTTGCATGTCATACATGATGAGCTGTGTTTCAAACAAACCAGTTGTAGAACATGGCCATACAATTTACATTCAGTTTATTATTGGATCCATTCAACATTGCCAGATTAATTTCTTGTCAAACACAAGCAATTAAAACTCACACGTTTTAAAAATGAAATCAAATGGAACTCGGTGATCACAAATAAAGATACAAAATTTGATTTAAAGTTGGCATGGTATTGTAACAGTTAACTTTCTAGACAAAATTCACCAAAGTTCACATTACAGTCACAATTTCTAGTCAATGTTCACATTCAAACTCTGATTCTGATTACTTTTTATGTCAATAAACCATTTTCTAATTCATTAAACTGGTTTATTAAAAACAAAATATAACTTTTCTGAATCGATACATCTTGACCAGTTCCTTTAACATTACCTATGAATAGCTATTGACAGACAACTTTCTGGTGAATACTTGACATTACAGGTTTTTACCTGTGACTGGAAATCCGCTGTTTCAATAACTGGACATGTTTAATGCTTTTCAGAAGGTTCTTATATGCTACGCAGTCGCGTTTTCCGTAATTCATTTGTTTGGAACAAAGTTTACACAAGGTTCCCTCGTCCGAAGTTTACTTTCAGTTTCACGAAATTGTTGCCAATTATCACTTTTCTCGTTTCTTTACCAAATGTCAACGTAATTTCTTTCTCTAGCCATCTTGGGTAGAACTTGTTTTCCACACTGTTATCGTAATCTCTGCCTATGCTTCTCATTTTTGTCTTAAATTCAGATTAATTGACAGTACAGATACAGAATTTTATATCACGGACGCCATCTTGGAAATCTTGAACGAACACTACATAATACGAGCGTTTTGATTGGCTGTAGGACAAGAGTCTCGTTATTCGATTAGCTGAACCGAAATCTCGATGTTAACGTGATATAAACGTTGTTAACGCGGATTTACTTGGAATAGTGAAAGAATATATCGGCAAACAAGAGATGTTTGTAAAACATGTATACCCCCCAGACCCCCTGACCTTTGATCTAGTGACCTCAACTATAGAGGTCATCTAGTGGTCATGACTAATCAACACGGCAACTTTGAAGATGCTAAGCCAAACCACCGATCATTTATTGATCTAAAAACATTTCACAAGTTAAGGTCATGGATTGGTGACCTTGACCTTTGACCTGAACAACTATAGGGGTCATCTAGTGGTCACGACCAACCACCACAGCAAGTTTGAAGAATCCGAACCAAACCATTGAGCAGTTATTAATCTAAAACCATTTCATCAGTTAAGGTCATGGTGACCTTGACCTTTGACCTAGTGACCTAAAAAACGATACAGGCCATCTAGTGGTCA
This sequence comes from Azorinus chamasolen, assembly GCA_963576725.1. Lineage (NCBI taxonomy): Eukaryota > Metazoa > Mollusca > Bivalvia > Cardiida > Solecurtidae > Azorinus > Azorinus chamasolen. Next base: position 68,014,785 of record OY755243.1, read on the forward strand.
TGACCAACCACCACAGCAAGTTTGAAGATCCTAAGCCAAACCCCTGAGCAGTTATTGATTGGAAACCATTTCACCAATTAAGGTCATGGTGACCTTGACCTTTGACCTAGTGACCTCAAAAATAATAGGGGTCATCTAGTGGTCATGACCAACCTCAACAGCAAGTTTGAAGATCCTAAGCCAAACCCTTGCGCAGTTATTGATCGGAAACCATTTCACCAGTTAAGGTCATGGTGACCTTGACCTTTGACCTTTGACCAAGTGACCTCAAAAACATTAGGGGCCATCTAATGGTCATGACCAACCACCTAAGCGAGTTTGAAGATCCTAAGCCAAACCCTTGAGCAGTTATTGATCAAACACCATTTTACCAGTTAAGGTCATGGTGACCTTGACCTTTGACCTAGTGACCTAAAAAACTATAGGGGTCATCTAGTTGTCATGACCAACCACCTAAGCAAGTTTGAAGATCCTAAGCCAATCCCTTGAGCAGTTATTGATCGGAAACCACTGAACCAGTTAAGGTCATGGTGACCTTGACCTTTGACCTAGTGACCTAAAAAACAATAGGGGTCATCTAGTGGTCATGACCAACCACCACAGCAAGTTTGAAGATCCCAAGCCAAACCCTTCAGCAGTTATTGATCGGAAACCATTTAACAAGTTAAGGTCATTGTGACCTTGACCTTTGACCTAGTGACCTGAAAAACAATAGGGGTCATCTAGTTGTCATGACCAACCACCACAGCAAGTTTGAAGATCCTACGCCAAGTCGTTTATTAGTTATCATTCGGAAACCATCGATCTACCGACCGACCGACAGACCGACCGACATGTGCAAAGCAATATACCCCCATTTTTTCAAAAGGGGGGTATAATAATAATTTCCTGAATTAATCGCCATAACACCCCCCCACAAATTTCTCATCAGATTTACATCGATCTCAAAAACGGCCCTGAGTGAAACGAAATCCGCGGAATTCCGTGGAAAATTCTCACCCCTGATTTTAATTTGAATTATAAAATAAATACAGATGCCAATCTAGCTGATATTGCTGTATCTTATACTAGCATGTATGAAAACAGCTTTGTGAAAATATCTTATATAACTGCATACAGTAGAATGTCTCTAAACCAGACTTTTATTGAAGAACGATTTTGGTCTTTTAGGCAGATAGCTGTTTAATGCAGGTATAAATCATGCAAAAAGCTCCTTTTGGAGCTTTCTGAATGACTTTCAACCTGCATTAAGCTGCCACCTATCTAAAAGATCTCTTTTTATATTTATTTTAATGTCAGGTTTAGAGAGGTTTTACTGTATCTTGAAATATTTACATTTAGACAACCAATTTCCCTTCTTCAGTGGTTTGAACCACTAAATAAGTCAAATTTGCACTGTTTTGATAAATTCAAGTGAAACAATAAGAGAAGTAAATATGCAGCACCTGATCTAACTGCTCGTTAAGGAGAACTTAAAATTAGGAACTATTTGCCTATAGATTATCTGGTCGAATATAATTTGTAATTATACTTTATATCCCTCGAAAATAGCGAAGCAAACTGTATTACCTGACTACTTCCAGCAGTTGCTCTGATGATTTGCTGCTATCGTCCTGTGGAATGCCACCCTTTTTGGGAGTGGCTGCAGCCCTCTCTTGTACTGAAATTACTTGGGTACTCAACTACAAAACAAGGGCATGTTGTATTGCTATGCAAGACATGAGTCCCCCACCTGACTGAAAAAAACCTCCACTCTCCCCACCCCACCAACCCATGGTGTGGTTGACCATGGTATATACATGACCACCTGAATGGTATTAGTACCTTCTTTCATACATTGAATCAGTAAATAAAAAGTTAATGTCCCGAAAAAAAATTATGAAAAAGGGGAGTAACTCCAAAAATATTGATGCTTGAGTTATTGCCCTTGTGCATGACACTACATCTCATCATGCTTGTTCCATATGAGAAGTTTCAAATAAATTGAACCAGTACATAAAGAGTTATTAACTGGACAAGAAAATATGAAAAGGGGAATAACTCCAACAAGATAGATGCTAGAGTTATGGCCCTTGCGCATGACACTTCCCCTCATCATATGTGTTCCATATGTGAAGTTTCAAATCAATTGAACCAGTAGAGAAAGAGTTATTGTCCGGACATAAAAAGAATGAAAAAGGGGAATAACTCCAAAAATATTGATGCTAGAATTATGGCCCTTGTGCATGACACTACTCCTGATCATGCTTCTTCAATGTGTGAAGTTATAATGAATTTGGCCTAACTTTGTAGGAGATATTGCCCGGACATGAAGTGTGACAGACGGACTGACAGGAAAATATGAAAAAGGGGAATAACTCCAAAAATATTGATGCTAGAGTTATGGCCCTTGTGTATGACACTACCCCTCATCATGATTGTTCCATATGTGAAGTTTCAAATTAATTGAACCTGTAGATAAAGAGTTATTGTCCGGACAAAAAAATATGTTAAAGGGGAATAACTCCAAAAATATTGATGCTAGAGTTATGACCCTTGTGAATGACACTAGCCCTCATCATGATTCTTCAATGTGTGAAGTTATAATGAATTTGGCATAACTTTGTAGGAGATATGGCCCGGACACGAAGCGTGACAGACGGACAGACGGACAGACGGACGGACGGACAGACGGACGGACAGACGGACAGACAGACAGACGGAATCGAGCAAACCTATAGTCCCCCAACCGGTAACCGGTGGGGGACTAATAAGACAACAGCATCTTAGCCTAGACACATATTGTACCAGGTATGCCAGTAAAATGAGAACAGAGTTGTAGGTTGTAAGTTGTAAGCATTTAAGAAATCAAGAAAAAACATTTTCAATATTTCTCCACTGTACCCTTTCTTGTTAGTATCTATAAGAACTTCCTCCGTGATGCTATTCTAATACGTACCAAAAAGACAAGGGTCCAGGTTATAAAACTTCTGAGTCTGAGATCATTCTCAAGTATCTGATTGGTAAGATTCTGAGCAAGTTCAGAATCTGAACAATCAGATGCTTAAGAATCATCTCAGACTCAAGCAAAACGTTTATAACCTTGGTGCCTGGTTTGGCTGACAAATAAGAGATTTAGATAATACTCCTCCTACCTACAGCTCTGGAGGTACTTAATTCAAAAAGAAATATCAACAATAAGCTTTCCAGAAAATTTTCAAGAAAAGCTTGCACAATACTGTGAACATATCAAATGGTTCTGTGGTTATAAAAGAGATAAGTGAACAGTAGCCAGTTTAAACAAGATGTGTTTGTGAAACAATATGCCCCGACCTTTGACCCTGAGCTGTGACCTTGACCTTTGACCCATTGACCAGAGAGTTGAACACGACACATTGTCTTTGTGTGGTGAACATTTGTGCCGGGTTATTTTGGAATCCATTCACAGATAAAAAAGTTATAGAAGGGACACGAAATTTGGGACGGACAATGCAATTACTATATGCCCGCCGTTGGGGGAATAAAGATAATCATGTCAGTCATAAATTTAATGTTTGAGATATTTAATACCTGCCCATTTTAAATACACATATACATGCAATCATCTCTGACAGAATTGAACCTTTTGAGTACTGCATTTATTTATTGATATTGGCATCTAGCGAATTGTATCATAAACACATATACAATTGTATTTTTGAGTGTGTCCCATTTATTTTCCATACCTTGCCCATTTGGTCATGTAGTGCCCGTGTCTGATTAATAAGGTCATTCACTCTAGCTCCCAATCTTTCCTTCTCGTCTATAAGAAGTTTTTCTCTCTGCTCCCACGATTTCTGTACAAGTTATAGGAGAAAATCTATAGCCATGTCATCAACAATATACATACATATAACAAATATATCTCCACCATCATTCCTGTACAATACAATTTCCATTTCCAATATTTACAAAGCTATAAATTCTGATAAGCGTAACAGTGTATTTCTATAATGCTCTATCAGAAGCCCTCTTGATTGGTTTCTGAATTGTTTTCCTACATCCCTACTAACCCTTTACCCCATGAATGTTCCTGTAGCAATAATGACATCATAAATATTTTTAGCTGCACTTTTATAGCGGTGTTTGAACACATGATTTTTTTGGCCACAGCAGAAACAATAGAATCAGATCTATATTAGTTCATATAAAGCAAACAGAGCACTCCTGATCAGCCAACTCCTACAGGAACTGTCTGCTGGATATACTGTTTGCAAAGGTGTGAACAGGCATTGGTATCAGGTATCAAGTAACAAGTAAAGAGACACACACTAGGTACAAATAAATTAAGTTGTTCATCTATTTTTCCTTTGATAAGGATGTGAAATTAATAAACAAGATTCCAGGTCCATCCAATCCTTTTGAAACAAGCCTATCACTCACTATCTATTTAACATTTGAAAGTGCAGTTTTCGCAATATGCCAAACTCTTCTGATTCTTTTCTTTTAATGGCAAAATTAGAAATAAATTGACTTTTTAACCCTTTGCTTTGTGAATATTCATTTAAAATTTATGACATTATGAACAGTTGTTAGTTCAATTCATGCATAAATGTTCATCAGGGAAAGGGGTAAAAAAAACTATATGTATCAACTTCATACAGTAAAACCCCTCTAAACCAGAATTATAACTAGAACTATCACTAAAAGTGATGGAATACCCCCGCTCAGCTGCTTAAAACTGCAAATCAAACCAGGTTGTGCCAGGTACAGACATTGTGCCAAGGACAGACAGACAGGGCGGTGCCAGGGACAGACAGACGAACGGTTGGACAGACAGACCACCCGACATACTGACTCCTATATAACCCCTCTCAAAATTCGTGGGTTTGCAGGGGTATAATAAAGAAGAAATTCAGTCCTTAGGCAGTTCACACTGCATTAAGCTGCCACCTGTCTCCAAAACTGATATTTATTATCCTAAACTGAACATCCAGTTTAAGGAGATTTTACTGTACTAGCCAATATTCAAAGGCTGCACAGACAAATGGCTTTACCTTTGCCTCTGCTAGGCTCTGTTCCGCAATCTTTGCTCTTTCTTCTTTCTCGGACAGGTTTGTGTTGAAGCTTTCCAGTTCTTTTTTAACTGCAGACAGGGCCTCCACATCGGCTGCATGAAGCATCAGTTCCCTCTCATATTTGTCCTGGTGCTCAGCAGCTATTTTTGTTTGGTTCTCACATTCCTGCCTGGCTGACATTTCCACGGCAATGGCCGTCTCCCTCCTCTCCACAGATTCTTGATGTTCATTCTGCAGGCTAGCAAGCTGCTTTCTCAAGTCTGCATTCTAAAATGGGAAAATTTATCATCTGTAAAAATATCAACCAGATGTGCCTTCGATGAGTCACCATTACCTAAAATAACCATGTGCCTGAATGAGGCAAGAATAGTTTAACACTTTGTACACTAAGCAATCACCATCTGCAAAATTTACCATCTGCTTAGAAGTTAAAGAGTTTGTTTACAAAATGTTTAACAAAAACTGATCAGTGTAAAACATCTGGATCTAAATTGCTTGCACAGGTTATCACATATTAGCCCATAGTAACTGTTTGCATACACTAGCACATATTTGCCTGTAGCTTGCAGATAACCCCTTTCCTTATATAAACATCTTTGCAAACAGAGTAGACCTAGATCAGACCGCTCCTGTAGTATTAGTGCATTTCAAAACTTACCCCAAAACTTTAACCTTCCTATTTCAGCCCAAAAAGTTATGTCCAAAACAGGTGAAATTTTGACTAAAATTCAATTTTATTTTAAATTTTAACTACACTACATCAATTTTCAACACACCGAGAACCTCCATTTCAAATATCAGCTTCCTAGGGCAAATATTTCATGTAGTATTAGTGCATTTCAACACATACCCCAACACTTTAACCTTGAGATTTCAGCCCAAAAAGCTAAGTCCAAAACAGGTGAAATTTTGACTAAAATTCAGTTTTATTTTAAATTTTAACCACACTACATCAATGTTCAACACACCGGGAGCCTCCATTTCAAGTATCAGTTTCCTAGGGCAAATATTTCATGTAGTATTAGTGCATTTCAACACTTACCCCAAAACTTTAAACAAAAGCCAACGCCAACGCCAACGTGATTCCATAAGCCCCCCTATTCTTCAAATAGGCGAGCTAAAAACCATCAAAATTATTTCGGGTTGTGTCTAGATCCAGTTTGTAAAATCCCCCCCCACCCATCCCCATGTATGTTAATTTAAGAATTTATTACTGCATCAATATTCATGGACTGAAGTTTTATAATTACAAATTAACATAGAAATTGTTGACAGAAATTTCAGAATCAAACCCATATTATTCATTAAGCAAACAGAGCAGACCCTGATCAAACAGCACCTATGGGATCTGTCTGATCAGGGTCTACTCTGTTTGCAAAGGTGCCAGAAGGGTTACAAAGGGAAGGGTTAATACTTAACCTTTCCCTGTTCTATGTTTATTTCCAATTTCTTCTCTGTTTGCAAAAGACGTTTATATGGGGAAAAGGGTTAATAGTTGAGCTTGCACATTACATACCAAACTGTGACTCTCCTCTGTGATCTTAATGTTTTCATTCAGCAGTTCTTGTCGCTCCTGCTCCAAACCTTCAACACGCTCCGTCATATGACTGACCTCTGAAATATGAACACCGTGATCATTATGTCTGCCGCAAATTCTTAACCCAGTTTAAACCACTTCTCAACTTAATCTTTTTAAATGTTACTGTACATAGTAATGATAAATATAACTAAAATATAATGTCAAAGTTGTTCCTCTTTGAATAAAAATTGCTTCAGGTACAGTTTAGAATAATATAAACAAATTACTATAAGAAGTTAACAGGAGCAATCTCATCTGGGTCTACTCTATTTGCAAAGGCATAACTATGAGGAAAAGCATTAATATCATAAGACCATATGAAATTATCCAAGTGATACAAAAGCAATTCTAATGAGTATCAGCAAATTGCAAAAGAAAATAAATTTTTTACCCTTTACTCCATAAATATGCCGTTCTATGCCTTTGTAAACAGAGTAGACCCATATCAGACGGCTCCCATAGGTGTCATCTGATCAAGGTCGGCTCTGTCTGCTTTATGAATCTATATATGATTCTACAGTTTCTGTCATGGACAAACATTCTTGTATACATGGGCCATTAAGGAAACAAGTCTAATTAATAATCATGATGTCATTATTTCTTACATGAGTATTCAACAGACAAAGGGTTAATACTTTGGGTGCTGAATATTCAAAGGGGAATGGCCCATCAATGTTTAACACTTTCCTTCATATAAACACATTTTCACGCATTTGCATTTAGTTTCTAAAATTGCTACAATGTTCTACCTTCCATATTTCGTTATAACTGTTTTGTCCATGAATATTCAGTAGGTATTGAAATTTGGAATAAACATAGAACAGGGATAGAATCAACTGTGAAGTTCACTTAGTATAAAATTGCTACAAGCTTTTAGATGACAAACAGTGCAGACATTGATCAGTGGGCTCATCCAGAAACTCTCTGATCTGGGTCTACACTGTTTTCACATGTTGGTATACTGGTTTCCAGCATTCTAAGTTTTAAAATTGAATTCAAACTAGTTGAAAAATTCAAGAAGCCATCAAGACCTTTCCTCAGAAAGTGAACAAGGGCATGTTGTATTGCTATGCAAGACATGAGTCCCCCACCGGACTGAAAAAAAACCTCCACTCTCCCCACCCCACCCACCCATGGTGTGGTTGACCATGGTATATACATGACCACCCCAATGGTATTAGTACCTACTTTCATACATTGAATCAGTAAATAAAAAGTTATTGTCCCGACAAGAAAATATGAAAAAGGTGAGTAACTCCAAAAATATTGATGCTAGAGTTATTGCCCTTGTGCATGACACTACACCTCATCATGCTTGTTCCATACGAGAAGTTTCAAATCAATTGAACCAGTACATAAAGAGTTATTAACTGGAGAAGAAAATATGAAAAGGGGAATAACTCCAAAAATATAGATGCTAGAGTTATGGCCCTTGTGCATGACACTACCCCTCATCATGATTGTTCCATATGTGAAGTTTCAAATCAATTGAACCAGTAGATAAAGAGTTATTGTCCGAACAAAAAAATATGTAAACGGGGAATAACTCCAAAAATATTGATGCTAGAGTTATGGCCCTTGTGCATGACACTACCTTTCATCATGCTTCTTCAATGTGTGTAGTTATAATGAATTTGGCATAACTTTGTAGGAGATATGGCCCAGACACAAAGCGTGACAGACGGACGGACGGGCGGGCGAACGGACGGACGGAATCAAGCTAAGTTCCTAGGGCTGTCATGATACACTAACGTATTCGAATATCATTTCTGGCGGTGAGTGTATCATATTCGCTACCCAAAGAACCGAATATTGACGAATACAATTACAGACATATAGGAAATTAACAAAATTGAAAGAAAAACAACATATTTTCGCCAGAAATAATTGAAATCTGAGCGAAACATTCCAGATGCGAAACTTGTTTTGCAGTGACACCAAGGGAGATGACTCTTGATGACTCCTAATGTTTTCAAATCACGACACCGGATGTTGGTCCTGTAGGATTCAACAGGCTTAATAATTGTACTCCTGCATTCACTTTTTTGCAGAAAAGTAGACAAATGATTCAAATTCACGAAACAATTACCGAAAACAAGTTTGTTTTGCTAGGACTAATTCTTAGTTTTTACGACAACCGCAAACTGTTGTTTCATAACAATGTCGGGCCGAAATAGATTTTCAGACTCCAACCAAGTATAAAAGCGCCGTCTGGAATCATTTAGGGTTTCTGACGGGATCAGAAGGAAAAACCAACAATGAAATAACTGTTTGTAAAGTGTGCCACCACGAAATGAAGTAATACTGCCAGTTGTTGGCTCTAGCGGTTAATTATCGGAGCGCTCCAATGTCTGAACGTACCCAAAATTTATTGACCATTTGAGTTCATTCACAATTCACCAGAAATGGACGAAACAGCAGGCTATATTCAATTAGGTACAGTGTAATGCACTGTATTTTGATGGTGCTTGAATTTGAATTAGTATTATTTTTATGCATATTGCCTAAAGACTACAGTAGGACTGGACCAGTTTACTTTTGAACAAGTTTCTACTCATACTCATACTTTTCCCTTGCTTATCAGCACATGTCCAGTAGCATTTTCAATATAAGTTTATTTAAGATTCCTAGTACTAAATATGGACTCAGTCTGGACATGCTTTGGCTTAAGTAACTCTTATTAGCTTATGCCATAACATGTTTATGTAACTGTATTTGTATTCGTGAATATTTATTCGTATTCGTTATACTGTATCGTGATACGTATTCGTATTCGCTACATGGGCGTATCGTTGCAGCCCTAGAGCAAACCTATAGTCCCCCAACCGGTAACCGGTGGGGGACTATAAACTATTGGTTTCAATGCTTACTTTCATCTGCTTCCCTTAGCTTCTCCTCTAACGACTCTTTGAAATCTGTACTGGTCTGAAATACAAACAATCCCACTGATAAAATGTATCATTATGGCATGGGCTAACAAAAACTGAATGATGACAAAAAGATGAGTGTTTAAAAAAGAAAATGCTTTGCCAACTAAAATATTAAATGGCTTTACTATACAATGAAAAAGATATGATGTGTAAATGTCATCCAGCTTGATGGCCGCACAAAAAGGACTGGGCTAGAACAAGCATTCCATCCAACCTATAGATATAGCCACAGCAGATGCCACATGAAAAATGGTATTACACACACTAATACACACAGTATAAAGATCAATTTACAGTCACTCAGAAATACAAGGGAATATGTTATGTCACAATATGAAAGCATGTCACAGATAACATGCTGAAAATTAAGGTCCGTCACAAACCACAAGTGAAAACTGCCTGGGTGACGCCCCCGTAAAAGACATTTTTTGAAACCATTGTGATAAATAGAGAATTTGCTTCATAGAAACAATTGCTTTATTTATCACAATGGTTTCAGAACTACACAATTCTAAATTTTTCCTTTTTTTCTAGTAAGTTTTCAGTGTCGAAAAATAGCCTATGAGGTAATGGGTTAAAAAGTGAATTTCTAAAGCACTTCCAAATAACTTGGGTCAAGATCAGCTACACATTTTTGCAGACAAAAATACTTCCCTTGTTCCCTACTGATTGTCAGCTGTCTGCTTACCTGGTTCTGTTCCTTAATTGTCTGCTGCAAGGTGTCAGCTATAGTCTTGTATTGTTCAACATGTTTTCGAGTCTTCTCGAGCTGGGCTTGTAGGCTTTCTACCTCAGACTGAGACTGTTCCAGTTGGGACTTCAGGTCACGGATCTCCTCATTGGTTTGTTCCAAACCTGTACAAAGAACACACTTACAATCTATACACAAAGCAATTACGTCATTAACCCTGTACCCTATTAATACACTTTTTTTTATACCTTTGCAAACAGAGAAGGCCAAGATCCGACAGCTCCTGTAGGAGCCATCTTATCAGGGTCTACTCTGTTTACTTATGTAATAATACAAATCTAATTTTACAATTTTTTGCCAAAAATTTCTATGTTCAATCTGCCATTATAAAAATGTAAATATCATTATTTCTTACATGAACATTTGAGTAAAGAGTTAAGGACAATTTAACCATCTTAAAGTATTGTTTGCTCAAAATGTTAATGTATTTTGTATGTCACAATGGTTTCATAATGTGACTTTTACAGAGGCGCCAAAATGTGTCACTAGGAGGGAATGTGTTAATAAAGGAATCAACTTGAATGGTATTAGCAAACTGTGGAGACTCAGATTAGTCAATATCACAGTTTGCATCTTTGTCATTTTAAAGCTTCTAGAGCATTTAATCTTTTTATATGGAATAGATGTTACAATTTGTAATGACTGATCATTCCACTCTGGAAATAAAGCCTTCAGCGAGTTATAAAGACAAGAATATAGGAACCAGCTTTACCTGATTCCTCTGCAGAAAGGTTGGAAAGCCGGTTTTCAGCAGCATTTAGTTTGGCTGTAGTAGATTCCATCTGAAATTACAATATGTAAAGGATTCATTTCAATTAACAATCAAGAGCAAAACTAAATGTCTTTGAAATCATGTTAAATTTTGATATCACAAACACAAAAACATTTCATATCACCTCATATTTTTATGTGTTAGGGACAGAAGAGACCAAATGAAGAAGGATAAGATAAACAGCTGTCAGTTTACTAGTGCAATTTACTGAACTGAGATTTATATCCATTAACTCCTTTCTAAATGAAATGCTCATGACATGAATATTTAATAATGTGAAATTATCAATAATATTTTTTACTTTAAAAGTGAATTCATATAATTCTATAAACAAACAGAGCAGACCCTGATCAGACAGCTCCTGTAGGAGCTGTCTGATCTGGGCTACTCTTTTTGCAAAGGGATTACAAGGCATCACTATGAGGGAAAGTGTTGAACATATCCAAAAAGCATTTGCTGATGAACACACATACAGGGGTATAGTACGATTATTCTGACCATCAGTTTGTTCATACATTTTAGGGACCCCTCAATATAGATTTTTTTCACTGCATATCAAATGTGTCCAAATTCAAAATACCCCACTATAGAAAAAAATCCTAATTCTAAATGCAGTCTGAAACAGTCAGAAAAATCACATAATAACACTTCATTTTTTAAATGGCAAGCGGCATAATAACAACTTGATTCACTTCTCCAACTCTTTGAACCCTCAGTAATTTTTGTCTAGCTGCTGTTGCCTGCTCACAATTCTAAAAGGTACAGCCAGAGCGACAAACAGTTTGTATCCTAATGAGATACCACATTCTTTGGCAGCTCACCTGGACTAAAAGTGTTAGCATAGATTATCAAAAATTCGCAGCTTGGATGCAAATAGCTAAGCACATAAAGATGACAGTACCTGCTTGTTTGTATCCTGCAGCTGCTGTCGAAGATTCGTCATAGTGTCCTTAGTCTTCTGATGTTGTTTCATCTCCAACTCGACTGACTTCCTTACCTCTTGTAGCTGATGCTGAAAGCACAGTAAAGTGGTCAAAGGACACTGATTAATAGAGCACAGTTTAAACTTCACAGATGCAACCGATATCAATCATGTTTGCAAACAGTTTAGATGCAGATGAAAGGCCCAGTAACTTAGCATCTCATCTTGACATCTGGTACTTTAACCCTTCACTCCATGAATATTCATGTAAGTAATAATGTATGTATGTATTGTGTTTTTTTAACCTGTCAAAATTTAAATAATTATATGCTTGCTGAACACGCCATATATAGCTTCGGTTGATATTGTTTCTGCTAATAGAAGCCTTCCTTCTTGGCTTATTCAAGTACATGTATATTTATTGTGAATCTCGTGAAAAACGTTTGAAACAGGTTTACCGAATCTAAATATATCCTTTCAGTTATGTAAGAATATTCACATTCTGACAGGTAAAACAAACCCAAACAATATGAATATTAATATGCTTGATATTTATAATGCATCATGAAAAATAATATTTTTTGGCCCTGGTAACAACTAGAATCAGATTTATATAATTCCGTAAGTAAACTGAGCAGACCCTGATCAGACAGCTCCAACAGGAGCTGTCTGAACGAGGTCTGCTCTGTTTGCGAAGGTGTCAAAAGGCTTATCTAACTTGTATCTAACAGCGGGTCTACACAGTTTGCCTATGTCCTCTTGTAGTGATACTAATCACAAATGGATTAAATTCTCTTCTCTTATAACCTTGTACTGAATTAAGGTAGTTTGCGCTGTTGCTCGGCAAAAATCGATGTTTATCCAATTATTATCATATTTGGTCCAGGTATACAGAAAGTTACCGCCGACACGACTACGACGTTCATTTTAAATTTGACGTCGGTTGCTTAGCAATACATGACGTTAAAAGCGCCCTCTGGTGTCATCTAAGCAATTCACGTGTGCTTGCGTATTTCTTTATTTATTTACAAATGCCGTTGCGTATTTCAATGATTCGAAAACTGGTTTGAAGAGGAAGAATAGTTCTTCAATATGATATGCGATATATGTTTTACAAGCGTAACACTTTTGTTACGTCGGGAGTTGAAATTTGGGAAACCCATTTTACCGCATTCTGATATTGATTTTTTTTCTCCATTTTCGTGGAATTCCAAAAATACTAGACGGTGAAAGTTCATAAAAAAATTATATGTCATACTCTGTTCATTTCTTAACAGGAACAAGTAAAAAAATCAATACCTATTCGAGTTCATTTTTTCGCTACGAGTGATTTTGCTAGGTCATCTCGTCATCATACTCGACGTCAAGGCGACGTTGAAATATATATAAAACTGTTCCAGATCATATATATATTATATATGCTCATTACTCTTCTTATTACACTAATTATTCATGGAAATATCAGTATGACTTGGTGTTGTAGTTTTAATATTCATGAAAACTAATTGTCTTTCATCGAAAAAAAACCCTTTTTTCTTCTATTAATAACAAATAGAGCAAACCCATATCAGACACTTCATGCAGGAGTTTCTGATTAGGGACTTCTCATTTTGTGTAAAAATATATTTTAGAAAAGAGTATTGTACACATATAATTAATACACTATTATTTAACATGCCTTTTCAATATGTTCTTTATTTGTTTAGAGTTGTCATATTGTATTAAATGTACTTATTTTGAGGGCCTCGGGGGTAGTCTTTTGACTAACCGAGCTACCCTCGTAAAATAAAGTGTTTCATTCATTCATTGACACAGGGCGCAAATGGAACGGATCCATGTAGAAAACGTTCCACAGAAGTTTCTCGCTTGGTTCAGTTCTATTTGAAACTTTGTTTATGTAGTTTATGCTGATTTCATTTTGCGTTATTGAAATGGTTTAGCGTAATGTCTGCACTGGACACATTGTTTATTATGATCTGTGATTGTTATTTTTTCATATAAATGTATGAAATGTACTGATTAACAAGGCCTCGGAGTACTTAATGAGCTACCCTCATTAAATGAAGTATTTTAGCATGCATTCATTAATTTAGATTAATTGGGTTACTCTCAAGCCTTTAAATTCATTCATTCAATTCGTCATAAACCTTACAGTGCATATAGTTTGAATCCAGATGATACGTTGAATAACTCAACGTCTCACCAGGTTCACTTAGTTTACAATCTAACTGCATTTTTCTAACTTTGAAGCAGATAACATTTTATTTTAACTAAAACTAAGCAAAAATATTTTTCGTATTATAGTATTGACAGCGTGGGTAAATGACGTCACAAATATGTGGTTTAATAGCGCGTGCATTCATCCACCTGAATCGGAGTCAAATGGCATTTACGTATTTCATTTGTGCAACAGTTAAGCTAAATCCAGCTTTGTATTAACTATTTGGATATGCTAGTGGCAAATCAAAACTTTGATAACAGATTGGATCCAGATAAGACACCAAGATACTCGACGTTTTATAAGGATCCAAATGCGTGTCTTTGAAGAATAGATCTACAAATTGAAGCAGACAACAAATTTTAATTATACAGACACATCACTACTTAGCGAGCAATGAGTTTATATCTGAACTTTCGAAGAGAAAATGAATATATAACGATAATGTAACCTGTCTGACCACAAGAGCCGGAGATAAGTGTAGTGGAGGGTTTCATCGACAAAAAGACATATCAGAGTGTACTGGGTTAAGTGTACATGCAGATGTTGCTAGAGTCAATATGTTATACTTATTCTAAAGATGTTCGATATATAAGGGAAATTATTACATTTTGCGTTGATATGCTTATTTCTAACAAACGCAAAATGTAATAACAACGTAAAATGTAATAAATTTTGAGGTGGGCCTGGTTCATACCATACAACTTAATGTTCGTAACTTTCGAAGAGAAAATTGATATACAACTATAATACATGCAAAAACTATCTCAGCACTGGCACCGAGGAAGGGATTTGGAGGGGAACGGGTCGAAGTTGGAAATTTTTGTTGCCTCGACGAGCAAATATCAATATACACCAGAAGAAGAGTAAATCCATTTGGACACAGGGGCCGTGGCAAGGGGGAGGGGTGGGCAGTCGCAAAATGCAAAATAAAATGAGACGGGTCTGATCCATACCATACAACTCTATATCCGCGACTTTCGAAGAGATAGATAGATACCGAGTATAATATAACCCGCCGTGGCACTAGAATAGCAGAAATGGGTAGTGGGTGGAAGAGGGTGGGGTCATTGCAAAAATAGAAACTATCGTTTTATCGACAAGAAACAATTTTAAGTGCATCGGATGGAGTGTAGATGTTGATAGAGTCTATATTTTACGTATTCTAAAGATTTTTGATTTTCTTTTCATTCATTTTACGACTATGATAGATATGGGACAGACGCACTTAACGCATTGTTGAAAGAGCGTGTCACAAAATATCAGAAGTTATGCAAGTCCTTATCCCTCTTCTATGAAATGAGATAAACAGTGACGTAGCTGCGTTATCGTGTTCACACTGTGTAGACAGCTTTCTACATTAAGTTATATTTATGATCCCTTGCACAGTGTCCGACAGTTGTCTATTATGCAACTTACATTATGACAAGATTTGTCGATCATGGAAAGATAATCATTTAGTAGATTACGCAAATAGCAGTACAGAAGAAATTAAATGTAGTTAAAACATGTGTTTGTTTTCTGACGCTAACGCTAGATACATCGTGTATGCATTTTCAAAGTATATGCTAATTACAATATTAGTAAATGTTCTCAAAATGCTGTTGCTTGTTAAATGCATATTAAGTGCAAATGTAAGTTTATGAAACGGTTTAACCCATTACAGCATACACCTTTACGTCGGTCAAGACAAACAGCATACCAGTGAAACGGTTTGCGAGTAACTCGTAGGCTGAATGTAGGTAATATAATGTTTGCTACTCGGTATCTTTGGGAAGTAAAGAGAGTGTTGATACATTAATAAAACAGAGAATCAGTTGTATATGATTTTCAATGGAACTTTCATGCGTTAAAGGCGTTTATATACTGTAAAAGGTTTTACCCAAAGCTTATTTTCTGCACTATATATAAATTGTATTTTAATTGAAATTGTATAAAAGTATATTTCAATGCATGTCTTCGATGAGATAAAATCAATAAATATTCAGAATAATAAAATTTTGCATTGTTATCTGTAAAAGTCAAGCGAAAAATAGGGCAATTAATTATTTTACTGACGATCACATCGCATCAACGTCGCGTTGACGTCGAATATGACGATGAGTTGACCTAGCAAAATCACTCATAGCGAAAAAATGAACTCGAATAGGTATTGTTTTTTTTACTTGTTTCTGTTAAGAAGTGAACGGAGTTTGACATATAATTTTTTTGTAAACTTTCACCGTCTAGTTTTTTTGGAATTCCGCGAAAATGTTGAAAAAATCCAATACCAGAAAGCGGTAAAATAGGTTTTCCAACTTTCAACTCTTGACGGAACAAAAGTGTTACGCTTGTAAATCATATATCGCATATCATATTGAAGAACTATTCTTCTTCTTCAAACCAGTTTTCGAATCATTGAAATACGCAACGGCATTTATAAATAAATAAAGAAATACGCAAGCACATGTGAATTGCTTAGATGTCACCAGAGGGCGCTTTTGACGTCATATATTGCTAAGCAACCGACGTCAAATTTAAAATGAACGTTGCCGTCGTGTAGGCGGTAACTTTCTGAATACTTGGACCAAATATGATGTTAATTGGATAAACTTCGATTTTTGCCGAGCAACAGCGCGAACTACCTTAAGAGAAGCACTCTGTTTTTTTTATATTCAGCTTTGTGACAGAGGAGTTATATTCCTACCTCCATGTGCTTGGTTATTGCCTGGTGGTGTTTGTCTTCGTTGTCAAAGCGCCTCTTCAGGAATGTCTTCTCACGCTCCAGGCTCTCTATCTGCTTACCCAGTCGGTGCTTTGTCTCCTGCTCATTCCTCTCAAGGTTGTTCTGTTATTAAAATAAGAAACACAATACAGATATAGAAATTGCAATTATTGATGGCAGAACAACATGTATTCCTGACATCCTGTTTGAGAAGGTGGGGGATTAAAGGGTGGAGTATTGTCAGGAAGGGTGGAATGAAGGGCAAGGGGGTGGAGTGGGTCGAAAGGTTCAATAGGAAAGAGTAAGAGGGTAGGGGCAAGGGGGTTGGAGTGGATGAGAAGGGACAAAGCCGTGTTTTGAGTTATTGGGTAGGGGCAATGGTGGGGAAGTGGGGGTAAGATAAGGGCAGAGGTAGGGGAGTGGGTGCTAGTAGTAGGCTTTGTAGATGCAAAACTTAGTCCATGTGTATGAAACGATAATAGATCCTTGCTCATAAGAGTACCATTTTCTCATCAATACTTTGATAATACATTCTACTTCTTTTCATGAAACATACAATTTTTTTTTAGGCCTTTGTAAAATGACTCCTGACCCATTCTCCTGAAAAATATGATACTAGTAGTCAAGACTACTTTTCCTGCATCCCTTTCATCCTCCATTATCAGCTACAAGTCTAAACCCTTTGTGCAGTAAGTAACTGACATCTGCTAAAGTGTCGTCTGAAACTTGACTTTCCCACAATTTCTCTTCAAAAGTGTATTCTGGATATATAACAGTATCAGGTTACTCTGCGTTTCATCTAGCTCCATACTGTTTGTATAGGTCATCACAAATCTGACACTAGAATTCTAAGAATAAATAATGACAGGTATGTTTACCTGTATAGCTTGTAAGTTTGCCATTAGCATGGTCTGGGAGTTCCTCTCTCGTCGCATGCTCTCTATTTCTGCTGACAATCTCATTTCCGATGAGCGGACAAGGTCTTTCTCTCTTCGCTGGTTTTCCTCACGCACCTGGGCCTGTGACAACTGTTCCTGGGCAGTCATTAGATCCTGAAATATATATCATGTTCTAGCGGTTTACAAGTGTTTGTATTTTCTTAAGTGTCACATTTTGGTGTTTGTTAGAAAAAGCATGTAACAATAATGATAACATGAATATTTATTGTTATAACAGCACAAGGACATATAAATTTTTGGCCATGGTAGAATTATATTCATATCATAAGTGAATAGAGTAGACTCTGATCAGTCGGCTCATACAGCAGCCGTCTACTGGGTCTACTATGTTTGCAAAGGCGTAGAAAGGTGTATCTAGAGAATAAAGGGTTAAATAGCACAAATCAAGTAAATAGGGATGCACTGCCTTGCTGCTGATCAGTACAAGGTTATCATAACAGAATGATAATAATAATAATGATAATAAGCTTTTCGAATGTGCCACTGACCTGTCTTAGGGAGTTCACGCTCTGTTCATATTTGGCCACTGAGGTGTTGTACTTCTGTATCTTGTCTCGCAATGTGGCTATCTCCTTTCTGTAACCATCAGCATTCCCTTGCAACACCTTGTATCTCTCTGCAGCAAAGTCAAGCTGTAACAAATGACACATAGCAATTAGTGATATAACTAAAACTAAGATATATTTCAGCCACTGCCAAATGTCAATCAAAACACTACAATAACATGTCAAACGTCAAACATCACAGTTAATTTCCCCCCAAGTTTTTCCAAATTAGAATCAAGAATGCCTTACAGTTGAAACACTGAATAACACTGTTTCTGATGTGGATCAAAACTTGTTGCAAGCTTATATAGCCGGGTTTTTTTTTATTCAAAGGCCATAATTCTGAAGTGCCTGGGACAATATGATCAGTAATCAAACTTGGCCAAGACTTTATGACCATAAACTATTTCAGCAAGTTTGGTGAAGAGTGAAGAAAATTGTTGAACTTAAGAGAACAGACACTGTCTGGACGCCACCATCCACCCCCTCAATCAAATAAAACGGCCTGTCTAATGACAGGTGTTTGTCAAGATGTGTTTCTTTGACCCTGACCTTAATAAGTCACCCCTAAAAATGTTTGCCTCCATAAGTTGCACATACATGCCAAGTTTGAAGTATGTATGTGCAATGGCTACAAAATTATTGCCAATGTTAAAGTTGTCCACAAACCATCAGACAGACAAAACAATACATGTAACCCCCCCCCCCCCCCCCCCCCCCGGATCTAAAAAGGGGGGAGGGAAGGGGTGTATAAACAAAGTGACAGTCAGACAGATGGCTAGATGATGGAAAAGTAATCCCTAAGTTTCACCCAATTTAAAGTAGTTAACAAAGCTATAACAAGGGAAGAATCTAGTATAGCGGACCCCGGAAATCACGAATCATAACAAAGCACATCGCGAGCCTTTTTGAGCCAATAATGTTGCTAAACGCGATGCCATTTTGTTTCATTGCTCTATGTTTACCTAGGGTCACTGCCGCGACTCTTGTACAATAACTGGCGGTTATAATTATTTGAAGAAACGGATTTCAAGCAGGGAAATGTTTCATCATATAATTTCTTTAAGTTGCTTTGATTTTCTGTACGGAAAAAGGTTAATAAAGCAGGGGGTTCGGGGGCGATAGCCCCCGACAGGACAGCAACATCCTGCCATTTGCAAATATTCTGACGTCATTGGTTACGTCATCGTATGTTTACCGCAACTAACATAATTGTATTATATTTTGCGGTAAAAAATTGGGGTCCGCTATACTAGATGTGTTCCTATAACAATACCAAATCATTCTATTACTATTATTTTCTAGGGTTTCTACAACAAGGGCTGTCAGATGACAGCACAGTTGGCTATTCAAACTTTTAACAGTTTCTGCTAAAATCCAGAAACATATACAAAGTTTAACTGATTTATGACAAACCATTGTGATGATAATTTAGTGTCAGTAACTCCAACTGGCTGAAAAACTTAACCTGACTTTCTAAACAAAAAGACCAATAATTCTTTCAAAATCTGTCCAACAATTTTGTAACCTATGGAAAAGAGTAGTGATATAATGCTAAATAAATGTGCAAAATTCAAACAATATATGTTCAGTACTTTGTGAAAGATTCAAACAAACAAAAATATAACCTAAAGAACTATGGCAATGCTGGTGCCAAGGCAACAGCCCTCCTTATTCTTCCAATAGTTGGAACTAAAAACAGGCAAGACTTAATATTAATTCTTGTGAATTTTACTACAATCATGTACAGTAGATGGTTAGGTACCTGAGAAGACAGCTTGGCATTCTGTAAGCGTAGATCAGAAATCTCCTGCCTGTCCTTGTCATTCTGCTCTTTCAATAGTCTACAAGTATTAATTGACATACACATCATAACAACATTACCCGCTTGTGCATCTAATTCAAATGTTCATATCCTTGCTACTGAAAAGAATGTTCAACTTGAATTTAATCCACATGTACAGTGTTCCATTGGTCAAAATAGTTAAAATGAAATACGGAAGGTGGAACATTTTTGAAAGTAAAGAAACAGGTCTATCAAATCCATTAGCAAACAGGAGACCTTCATCTGAGGGCTCCTCTGCAAATGCATGAAAAGGGGTTTAAATGAAGTAAAGGGTGAACAGGCTAGAAGGTAATATTTTCTTGACTCCTTTGCAAACAGAGTAGACCCAGATCAAATGGCTCCTGTATGAGTCATCTGAATAGTCTGTTTGTTTGCTTATGGAAAAATTCTGTGTTCATATATCATACAAATTATATTAATGAATATTCATGATGCCATTATTTCTTACAATAGTAAAGAACTTTAGTGAGCAAGCTCACATACCTCACACCACCACAATGTCAGAGAAAAAAAAGTGGTTCCCCATGACAGATTCCTCTAAAAATCAAACTCATCCAACCTTTTATTCATGACAATTCTAAAAGCAAATTTGAGAAAAATTGGTCAAGAAATGAAGATGAGCAACAATGTATTAGGATACATGGACAGATTGACTGACTGACTGATGAATGGACGGGTCAAAAACTACATGTCCCATGCAACTTCAATACGTGGGGTATAAATATCCATGAGGGAAGAATTAACCCTTTCCCCTGTTCTATGTTTGTTCCAAATTTTAATACCTACTGAATATTCATGGACGAAATAGTTTAATGAAATGTGGAAAGTGTAACATTTTAGCCATTTTAGAAAATAAACAAACAGATTTATCAAATTCCATTAGCAAACAGAGCAGACTCTGATCAGACAGATCCTAAAGGAACCATCCGATCTGGGTCTACACTGTTAGCAAATGCGAGAAAATGTGTTCATATGATGGAATGGGTTAAGCATCTGATTACAATCCGGGAACCATTAATGTCATACTAACTAAGTAAATGTTCTATGTTTGTGAAACTTGATATACAATAGGTGCCCCCCACCCCCTCGAACCTGATATAGTCATTTATCTGTATAAGTTTGAAGTACATCCTGATTCCTGAAGCGGAGTTGGACACTTTAGGTCCGGGGGATGTATGTTTTTACAAATGGACAGACAAGGGAAAGGCTATATGCCTCCCACCTTGTCGGGAGCATAATAAAAATGCATCTCACCTTTCATTCTCCAATTTGTCTTTCTTATAGGAGGAGAAGTCTGCTTGCATTTGTTTGAGTGCTTTGTTGGTTTCTTCCAGTTTCTGTTCCTGTTCCGAGTTTTTCTGTGTGGAGGTGGCAGGGCTCTTAACAACACTTACCCCTGCCTGTCCAGGCATAACTGCCTGTAACATAGAATACAAGACTGGACAAAAGAGTCCCGAAATAATACGAAACCCTCACAGTGTAACACTGAAGCTTTTAGAATGAATTTGGCACACTGTAACATCACCGAACATTATCAGTAGAAATCATTTTAAATATTATCCATGAACCAGAAAGAGAAAATCATTCTGAACAATGGCCAACAAACCTCCTGTATGTAAATTGTAAACTTTCAAACCGTTCTTCATACACACTCATGCTCAGCCAAGTATTAGAACACATAAATATGATTCTCATTATTTGTAAGGTTAACCCTTTCCGTTCTACGTTTATTCCCAATCTCAATACCTACTGAATATTCATGGACAAAATAGTTATAATGAAATACGGAAGGTGGAACATTTTAGAAAGTAAAGAAACAGGTCTATCAAATCCATTAGCAAATAGGAGACTCTGATCAGACGGCAACTCTGCAAATGCATGAAAAGGCTTTTAAATGAAGTAAAGGGTTAACAGGCTAGAAAGTAGTATTTTCTTAACTCTTTTGTTGCCATTGCCATATCTTTGAGCACCTTTGCAAACAGTTTGGATACAGATGAGATGCTGATATCCAAGTCTAAGAATGTTTTAGCTGATTTCAAGACCATGAAGTTATGTTGTCAAAGAAAATCCTGTCCATCCATGCCCACTTTTAAGACTTGACTCAATCCTATTGAAATTACTTACAGGCGTCGCATTAGCTTGCTGTAGTAATACCCTGTACATGTCCCTTTGACGAACTATAGACTCCACCTGCAACACAGAATAAACAAAGTTAAATCTAAAAGCTTTACTCTATGCATATAAGAAATAATGATTGTATGAATGTTATTTAGCTGAATGACATTATGAACAAGGTTAACTTTACCATGGCAGAATTTGTAGAAATTGATAATATTTCACAAGCAAACAGAGCACCCCATGGGGTGGGGATGTTTTTTGTTGTTGTTCCATTCTGATCCGGTCTACTCAATTTGCGAAGGTGCCAACAGGCATCTCTTTATCTCTTTGGAGAATAGGGTTAAATGCTCTACTCTTTCAAACATGGGAGCACAAAAATCAGATAACTCTCAATACTATTTAGGCAAACCAATGAAAATATGTGCACATAAATTGGAGCCAGATGAAATACTCAGTAACCGGAATTAAAACCATGACACTGAGCTTGCTGAGTCGGAAAGCAAGATTCATCGTCAGTGAACATATATGTTATTTCAATTTGTAGTCAATTTTATAGCATTAACCCTGTGATTGCTCATTATTGAAGCAGTAAGTTGAATAACCCATCAGTGTTAAACTGTAGTGTTTATTCAGTATGAAAAGACCTCTTAAATTTGCTAGAGAATTCTGCATTAATGACAAACAGTACCGAACTTGATCTGATGGTTCTTCTAGGAGCCCTCTGATCTGGGTTTGCAAATAAACAGTTTGAAAATACACTGGAGACCCGTTACAACGCGGTGGTCCGGGGACATAAAATTCAACCCGCGTTATATACGGAACCGCGTTGTAACGAGTTTTTTTTATCTGGGTACTTACATAAACTTACATAAACCCCCAGCTTCCTTAAATAAACTAATTTCGAACGAAACTGACTTGTTACTTTGTTTCCCCGCCCACTCACATAGCTCTTTCAAATTCTATTGGCAAACAGAGTAGACCCTGATCAGACGGCTCCTCTAGGAGCCGTCTGATCTGGGTCTACTCTGTTTGCAAATGCGTGAAAACACGTTTGTATGAGGGAAAGGGTTATACAAAATTACAAATTAAATCGAGTATGATTTCAAGCAACCAAGTATATTTCATAATACAAGCCTGTTGACGGGATGTAATTGCCTCTGGGCCTGTCAAACCCCTAATCCGATTAAACCTGCTGTGTAAAACAATAAACATGGCTGTCACTGTTTTCAGAAAATGAAAGGTCACATGTGATGTCGCGTGTGATTTGTTGGGGTTTTAAATTTCATTTGATTGGTCAAAGGGTACACACCCTTTTCTGTATTAGCATATAACCTCCAACCCCGCACTGACTTAGGGGTTTAGATTTCTAATGATGTTTGTTTTTCATAATTAAAGTGCGAACTTTTGTGGCTTTGACAGTGAAAAAATTCAGTACACGCGCATCTCAATTATACACACAATTAATTTGTAACGAAAGTTATGCAGTTAAGATTTTACTGGTTCCCGTGCTATTAGGGCATCATGCGCATGGTACGAGCCGGTAATCAGCTGTGTGTATTACATTCATGGCGGCATATATACGAGTTGATAGTTGTCAGTTTTTCACACATAAGATTGTCGTCAATTGTTTATGTAGGGACCGGTGTTTGTTTTTATCCTTTAGCCTGCTGCTGGCGGATAAGTTTACCTAAGTTTATTTTATGTTTCATTGCGATATTCAATCATATTACTATAAATGAGGTATTTACAAAAAAAAAATTCGGCGACACAGACGACCCGCGTTATATCGGATACAGCGGTAAAACGGTCCGCGTTATAACGGATCTCCAGTGTACCAGTACACTTGTTTCCCAGGTTTAATTCAACTTTCATACTAAGTTCTAATCATAACATAAATATAAACATCTTCCCTATCTTCAATACTTAATTGTCACCAGTTGTGTTCCCACCAAGTCTAGATAACCATACCATTTCAGCCTGTCTTGTTCTGGCATCTTTCAAAACTGCTAACTCTTCATTAGCCATTTCCAGCTGCCCCGACAATGCATGTGTCCTGAAAATGGATACAAAACAATTGTGTAAGCCGACCAGTTTACCTTTTATCCCATGAATATTCATGTAACCAATAATAACATCATGACAAATAATTAACTGAACTTTTATAAGTTCATCATTAATCTGAATAAACCTGAGACTTAAGAAGACATTTTAACCAATCTGGAAAACGCTGAGAACCAAGCACACATGTTTGTCAATATTATTCATATCCAAGTGTAAAGAATGTTTTTATTAACTTCAATCCTATCCTTCCATGCCCATTTTCAGAAAGAGTTGACTCAGTCCTATAGAACAGTAGAAATGCCAATTCTGACTGGCAGCTAAAAAGGATGAAGCATTTCGCTGTTATGTATGACTCCTAGCTAAAATGATTTGATCAGAATTATTTGTGAACTAGAACTATCACTAAAGGTGATGAATACCCCTGCACAGCAGCCTTGATCACAAATCCTGGGGCTAATAATGCGACACCAACTACCCATGTTATGGGTCCAAATGACAACAAGAGCCCTGTGTGCCGGAGCATTATACACCTGAAGTGACCTTGACTTTTGACCTCAAAACCAATAGGGGTCATCTACTTGCCATAACCAACTTCACTACAAAGACAACACACCAAATAGTTATCAAGTTATCAAGCAGGCAAGAATTTTTAGTTGAAAGTCACTCTGACCTCGACCTTTGACCAATTGACCTCAAAATCGATAGGGGTCATCTACTGGCCATGACCAACTTTCCTACAAAGTATAAATACTGCAAAACTAATTATCAAGTTGTTGAGCAGACATGTTTTTTTGATTGATGATCACTGCGACCTTTGGCCTCAAAATTAATCAATCTGAATCATTTACTGACCATGACCAACCTCCACATTAAATATGAAGACAGCACACCTGATAGTTAATATCAATTTATTGAGTAGACAAGATTTTTGAGTTGAAGGTCACTGTGACCTTGACCTTTGACTGACCTAACAAGAGGGCCAGAATGGCCCTGACATCGCTCACCAGACAATCAGGAGAGAAGATTTTCAAAGATTTCACTATATGTTTCTATAGTAAACTAGCCGGCCCTGGGGTGGGGCAAATTTTAATTCAGAAAGAATAAATTAATCTATACTTATGTTCAAAATTTCAGATATTTTCATTACATCTTCATGAGTTCATATTATTATTCATATCTTATCTTAAGATTGATGTACTTTTAACCCTTCCCCTGTACTATGTTTATTCAAAATTTCAATACGTAGTGAATATTCATGGACAAAATAGTTATAATGAAATATGGAAAGTGGGACAGTATAGCCATTTTAGAAAGTAAAGAAACATATTTCAAATTCCATTGACAAATAGATCAGACCCTGATCAGACAGCTGCTATAGGAGCCGTCTGATTTGGTCTATTCTGTTTGCAAATGCATGAAAAGTCATTTATATGAGGGAAAGGCTGAAGTAAACATATTATAAGTGCATGTATATTGTACACAAAATAAAAATAATTTAATGCAATTTGCACTATATTATATCATAAGCAAATACAGCAGATTGATCAGATGGCTACTACATGAGCCATCTGATCTGGGTCTACTCTGTTTGCAAAGGTGTAGAAATGCATATTTATGGAGTAAAGGGTTAATTGTTCTATTTACAGGTCAGATCTAATTTGCAACTGCCATTATCCAGAAGGGAGGCAATCCAGTTGTAATCAAAAAGTGTGAAAGGGAGATGTATGCTTAAAATAGCCAGCTAAAAATAGACACTGCTCTCCAAGATGCAATAGAACACTTGAATTTGTATTAAGCTGAACTTCACAGCAGATACAGTTATGGGATATATATTGATAGCTGGCAGCTGAATGCAGGGCATAGATATGGAAAAAAGCATTAAGAGCTTTCTGCATTTTGAGTATTATCCACAAAGTTTTCTCAATCTAAAATGAGTGTGTGTAATTTGTCTAAACACAATTTCTACTCTACTGATCAGGCTAAGGGTGATTACCAATACACTCTGGCCAGCGAGTCCTATCAGAGCACTGGTTAGGAAAACTTTAACCTGTAGAACCTTTAGACTGTAGATGTGAATATACACAGGGCAGGGCCAATTTTAACCTCAGAACTATGATATTTACAAAACTCATAAAGGTATGCTAAGTTAATCTATACAACAAATATCTAAGCTCTGGGACATGTACTGTTGACAAGAAGAGTTTCAAAGTTTTTCCTATGCGTATATAGTGATCCCATGGGCTGTTTATGCAGTCAGCTACCAAAAACTGTCAATCCCTGGGGTGGGGCCAATTTTGACCCTAGGGGCATAATTTATATAACTTTTGTAGAAGACCTGAAGTTGAAGCTATGTGCCAAATATGAAAGCTGAGAACCTTCTAGTTTGAGAGGAGAAGAATTTCAAAGTTTTCACTATATGTTTCTATTGAAAACTGAAAACCCCTGGGGCAGGGCCAATTTTGAGCCCAGGGGCATAATTTATATAACTTTTGTAGAGGACCTACAGATGATGCTATGTACCAAAGATGAAAGCTGAGAACCCTGTAGATTCAGAGGAGAAGATTTTTAAAGGTTGAAATTGTTGACGCCCGATGACGCACGACGCACGACGGACGACGACGGACATCAGGCGATCACAAAAGCTCACCCTGAGCACAAAAGTGCTCTGGTGAGCTAAAAATCAATAGCGGTCATCTACTAGCCATGACCAACATTCCTACTAAGTATGAAGACAGCACACATAATACTTATCAAGTTATTGAGCGGACAATATTTTTGAGTTGAAGGTCTGCTCTGTTTGCTTATGAAATTATATAGATCTGATTCCGAAGTTTCTGTTAGACAAACTGTTCCTTGTTAATGTATGGTTAATTCTTCATGCAGTTATAAATTCTTACAGCAATATTCATAAAACACCTACAATCAGATTGCCTGTGAGTTGTCACTTAACATTGGCTACACTGTACAGAGACAGATAATGGTGTGTATTCAAAAACTCAATTTATCATTTTTCTACCAAATGCTATTCTGAACTCTTTGGAATCCTCTCTTTGAGACTATTCTAAAAAGTGGTAACAACAAAGTGTTTGGTGGCACAATTAAAGAGCTTTTCTTGCAAATGTTTTAATTTATGTATCTTATCTGGGCCTGATAAGACAGTGGCTGCTCACTTTGCATCTACAGCTTTGTTCTCCTCCTGCTCTTGTTTTTCACTTAGCTCTCGTATAACCGACAGCAACTTTTGGTTCTGTTCTTGCAGCTCTTCTATATTTCTGTAAAGAACAAAGAAGATGTAATTTTCAAGCCTTCATTCATATTTTATATAAACTGTTTTGATATAAGAGCTGTTACAGAATCAATTATGTATCGAAACAGAGAGGTGTGGCAAAGTTTGAATTTGCAATGTTAACTTTTTTACAAGTTTGTAAAAGCATTGGAATGGGCAGGTCTAGCAATGCCCGATAGATTCTTTGCACTCCAAACTTAATTAAATTCGTGGTCATATAACTTGTTATTATAATGGCAAAGCTTTATTTTAAGATGACCATTATACAAACACAAACATCTGTATACTGGGTATTGATTATTTCTTTATTTTACGCTTCTTATTATACCAACATATTAGATGGGAAGTTTTGGCTGTGACAGAAAGAGTCTGCCTGGTTAAATTCGTGGTCATACAACTTGTTATTATAATGGCTCATACAACTTGTTATTATAATGGCAAAGCTTTGTTTTGAAGAATACTTGTACAACACAGATATTGAACATACAGAAGAACCCCTTTAAAGTGATCACTTCATGAAGAAAACATGTCTTTATAAG
Organism: Azorinus chamasolen; assembly: GCA_963576725.1. NCBI lineage: Eukaryota > Metazoa > Mollusca > Bivalvia > Cardiida > Solecurtidae > Azorinus > Azorinus chamasolen. The sequence goes on from OY755243.1 coordinate 68,043,051, forward strand.
CAGATGGCTACTCAGAGCTCCATATAAAATGCGTAAATTAAAACATTTTCAAGAATAACTTCCTTATTTCTCTACCAAACCCTATATTGTGACCACTGTTTAGAATTGTCTCGAAGAGACGATTCAAAAGAGTGGTCACAACATAGGGTTTGGTGGAGAAATGATGATTTTAGCATTTGAGAACGCATGTGTATCTGTTGCTCTAGCTACTTAACCCTTTCCCCCATTTAAATGATTTTTCACGTATTTGCAGACAGCTCCTATAGGAGCCGTCTGATCAGGGTCTGCTCTGTTTGCTAATGGAATTAAATACTGTCCATTTCAATTTACTTTGTCACTGAATTTGAATCGACATTTTTTCTTATTTCAAGTCAGACTGACCTTAAATCTACTTCATTTGATCGCATCATTTTTCAGGAACTCCCATGCTAAATATCCCTAAATTCTATGCAGTATCAAGGAAGAAAATGCTGAAAATGCGTTTTCTACATGCTAATTTGATAGCTGTTTCTTTGCAAATGGCCGCCGTATTTATGGATAGTGGAGCGTATCATTTTTCAACAGGGGCGAATTGAATACTGATATGAAATAAATGACGTAATTTCTTGTATGACGTCAACTTTTAAGAGCTATAATTACCCTCAGTTAAAATCGAACGTTCCACTCGACGTAAATCGTCTGCCATTTGCAATTTGAAATGAACATGTTTACAATGGGAAAACATTGTTTTTATGCATGGAATCTTTATTTAAAGATGGATTCAAGGGAAACTCGGATACAGAGTTCTTAAAAAAACGATGACACAAATGGTTTAAATTTGATCTCAATCCAGTAAGAAATGAAAGAAATATTGATTCAAATTCAGTGACAAAGTAAATTGAAATGGACAGTAGGTATGTTTCTTTACTTTTTAAATTGGCTTCAGTGTTCCATCTTCCATATTTCATTATAACTATTTTGTCTATGAATATTCAATAGGTGTTGAAATTTGGAATAAACATAGAACAGGGAAAGGGTTAATTCAGGATGAAAGTTATGCAGAAAGCTCCTCCTATTTCATGAGAAAAGGGGCACTCAAACAATGCATACAGTGTAGGCAAAGAACTGTAGATAAAGCATTAAAGACATTTGGGCAAAATTGTTTAAATGTACCTGCCAAATCTTATCTTGTTAATACTCATTACAACCATGGCCATAATTCAAATAAGTACCAGCAAGACAGCATTTGACTGAGATATAAGACCTTTAGAGTTAGACAGATCAATACTCTTGTCAACCACAGTTCTGCAGACCTAGTGCAATTTTCTTGTTGGGATAGTGGCAGCTAAAAAGTGTATGATGTTCGTCATTTAGCAAACTAGAAACAGTGAGAACCCTATTCAGACCATTGCATTTTCAAGGGATGGCTGGTCTTGACTCTACACCATTTGTACAGACCAGGTTCCACACATTCCAAAATGCAGTTTATACAGTATCTGAAGAATGCCTGACCTGAATGTGACAAGTTTGTCTGAGATGAGCCGGGAAGAACTGCTGACCTCTGTGGAGGACACCTCATCTCTGACCACCCGGCCACCCTGTAGCTCCTCAACCTCTTTCACCAGATACTTCACCTGGCAGAGAAAACATACAACCTTAAGTATTAACCATTACACACAGTTTAACAGTGTGTTGACCCTTTACCTCATGAATATTCATGCAAGAAATAATGACATGATTATTAATTCAAACACAGCAGTTCCTCATCAGACATCTCTTACAGGAGCCATCTGATCTGGGTCTACTCTGTTTGCTAAATAAGGTAAAGTATTACAGTTTCCAAATATGAATATTCTCCCATAAAGAGTAAAAAGTCTATTCATTCTGAAAATAAACAGTATTGATAACAAAAATAAAAGGCAAACAAATTTAACTCTGATCAGAAAACTACAGCTAGATTCCACTTTAATATTAAATTAGGTTTGTACAATTTTAATGCCAGTTGAACTACTTTCTACATCTAAAGAGCTAGTCTAAAAGTTTATCAATAATTCATAGAGATCATTGTCAATGACTAACACAGTAACACCCCTGCAGGAGCTTTCTGCAGTAAGCTACCATTTCGAGGGTTTTACTGTATCTTTTCTATACTACCTTTATATTGATGTTTTTTAATTACCTGGTCTGAGAGATCTTTGACTTGCTGTTGCTGTTTTTGGTTTTCTTTTGTGTAATGGGAACACTTTCTGTTACTTTCATCTGTCTCTGACCTCAAAGTCTGGCATTCCTTAAATCATGAAAAAGAAACGCTAAATTTCATAACACTCCAATATTCATAGCACATACATCTTGATATCACATAAGTATTTGTTTCTGGAAGACTTTTTGTTCTCCGTTTATACAATTACCATTCCAATACAATATAATTATTTCTAACACTTGACTTTAAATATTTCTATCAGGTAAAAACTGATGCTAGCAAGATACTTGAAGTAGTGAATTACCCATTAACCTCTAATTGAAGAATATTAATGCAAGTCCCCAAACCACTGTCAGAATATAAATTAAATTATTCTTCTTCTTCTTGTATTAATAGAGACCCAGATAAGATGTGTAATATGAAACATTTTCTCTGTTTCTCCAATAAAATCCTATGTCGTGACCACTCTTTAGAACTATCACTTTGAGATGATCTATAACATAGGGTTTGGTGGAGAAATGATGAGTTTAGTAATTGAATGTACAATTTTATCAATTTATCAGATTAATAAGAATGCTGTTCAAGGTCACCATACCACCATTGCAGCATCAAGTTGTCTTGTCATCTGGTCTATACTGTTCAAGGCTATGTCATAATCTTGTCTCTGCTTCTTCAGTAAGGGTGCCTTCTGTTCGATCTCCTGTAGACAAAAACTCAAGGTGTTATAGGTCAGTATAAGGGGAAAAACTGGGCCCATAACTCTGCCCAGTACTGTTTGACATGCACATAAAATGTCACACACATCTACAGTCCATGGTGATATATTCCAAGTTTCATGAATGTATCCTAAAAGCTGCAATAGTAGTTCATCACAAAAGATTGTATATTTTTAAAGGTACAGTCTGACCCCCAACCACCTGTCATCTAGTGTGTCTCCTATATCCTCCAAAATCTAGTTTGTAGGGCATATAATAAATATCTGTACCAAATTATTTAATATACATGTATATGTAATAATATCATCAGAATTTTAAGGCAAAATCTTGCAATAAATTTATATGATTGTAAGGGGTTTACACAAGGAGAATATCATTTGAACAGTAGAAATAGATATTGATGTGGCATTGTAGACCCATCATACTTTCCTTAACCCATTCCCTTATATGGCCGACTTTGTATAAGTCACTTTGTGAAACCATTGTGATAAATAGATCATTTGCTCCTATAGAAGCTTTCTGTCTTACTTTCATCCTGCATTAAGCTACCACCTGCCTCTCAGACCTATAATTATAACTTATTTTGGTGGTCGCATTAGAGGGATTTTAAACCCTTTACTCAATATTATACATTTTTATACCTTTGCAAACAATGTAGCCACAGATCAGGACCTACTGAAGGAGCTGTCTGATCAGGTTCTACTTGCTTTGCTTATGGAAATGTATTGATCTGATTCTACAGTTTCTGCTATAATTAAATAATCCTGTGTTTATGACATTATAAAAATTGCATGTATGCATGATTATAGTATTCAATAAATATTCATGAAGGAAAGGGTTAAGAGACTATGAAACTGGCTTGTATGCAAGATCTAATAGTGCCAGACCCTCTCCACATGTCTGTGTTACCTGTAGTATCTGATCGAGGTATGTATTGAGCCGTTTGTTTTCCTCCTTCTCAAGCTGAAGTGAGTCTGTGGCCTGCACATACTCATTGTAGATCTGGGTCAACGACATGCCTGATTTCAGAAGCTTGCTAGTTGCAGCTGCAGTAGGGAACATTGTCTCCACTTTCTCCTCACTCACACCTGATAAATACATCCAGTGCTTAGAGAAAAACTACATCAAATTCCTAATAGCCGTTTAAAAGATGCAATCAAGATGAGAAAACACAATTTGAGTAACTGTAAATTTATTCAATATTTTCTTCTGCTGAATTTTATGCTGCCTTGGTTTTATTTTTTAAAAAAACCTGTTCATTATACTGGTTCTTACTGTTTAATGTCAATAATGCAGTTTACTGGTTTAAATGGATGACACACACAAAAGACAAACAACATCAAACTAGAGGTTTTTGTCACAAAAACGGATGTCTCCCCTCTAATAAAAACAATATGTAAAGGGAAATCACTAAAAATGTTATGGACTTGATGATTGATACTTCCCCTCATTATGCGCTTTCCACACCACATTTTTCAAGAAGAAAATGATAACAGCTAATAACTCCAAAAATAATGATACCAGAGTTATGGCACTTGTGCATGACACTTACTTTCATCATGCTCTTTCCATAAATGAAATGTCATTCCAATAGCATCAGTCAAACAGGAGTTATTGATCGGACAAAAAATGTAACAAAGGGCAATAACTCCAAAAGTATAGAAGCCAGAGTTATGGCCCTTGTTCATGACACTTTCTCTCATCATGTTCTTTCCATGTATGAAGTTTCAGTACAATGGCAAGAGCCATGTAGGAGTTATCGTCCGGACAAGAAAGCGTTAAACAAATGTACAAATGGCAACAACTCTCAATTTATTGAAGCCAGAGTTAAGGACCTTATGCATGACACTTTCTCTTATCATGATCTTTCCATGTATGAAGTTTCACTCTAATGGCATGTGCCATATAGGAGTTATCATCCTGGCAATAACTCCATTATTAGCGAAGCCAGAGTTATGGACCTTGTGTAAGACACTTCCTCTCGTCATGATCTTTCCATATATGAAGTTTCAATCCAATGGCATGAGCCATATAGGAGTTATTGTCCAGACAAAAAAGTGTGCATTTTTTTAAAAGGGGCAATAACTCCTATATTAGTGAAGCCAGAGTCATGGACCTTGTGCATGACACTTCCTTTCATTATGCTCTTTCCATATCTGAAGTTTCAATCAACTGGCATCAGGCATATTGAAGTTATTGTCCAGACAAAAAAGTGTGAATTTTTTTACAAGGGGCAATAACTCCTATATTAGTGAAGCCAGAGTTATGAAGTTCATATAAATATGGGGGAGGCATAAATACCGGTAGTATAAGACTATTTATTCACTAGTATTTTCTAAAAGATATTTTGATAAACTATTTTGACTTTCAACATTATTTTGACTATCAGCAGAGCTAAAAATATATTTTATTTAATGGCCCAGCACTCATTTATGAAAATATACTCTCTTCTTCATGTAATGTCAATTGGCCAATGGAATAATTATAAACTACCAGTAGGTAAGATAATTATCATATACCAACCTTTGTGTTTCATGGCTGATAACAAGTCATTGGCATTCACAAGCTCTTGTTCTAGATTTCCAATTCTCTTCTCTGAAATATCACAATACACAGTCCAAAGCAGATGGTGATTTTAATGGGTTGAGAACATTGTCCAGATAACAGGATTAACAAATAGTGTTAAATAACCACTTTACCTGATAAAATATTCATATAAGACATTTTGACATCATGAATATCTATTTGCTAATTTTTATAATGGTATATGGACAAATGTATTTTTTACAGTGGTAGAAACTGTAGAATCAGATATACAGTAAAACCCCGCTAATGCGACCACCTAAAAGAGGTATAATTCTGAGTGCTAGATGCAGGTGGTAGCTTAATGCTGGACAAAAGTAATGCAGAAAGCTCCTAGGAGCTTTCTGCATTACATTTGTCCTGCATTAAGCAACCACCTGCTTATAAAGACACCCATGTTTAATCATTAAGTGGTCGCATTTGCGGGGTTCTACTGTATATAATTTCAGAGAAGACCCTGATAAGACAACTCCTAGGACTCTACTCTCTTTGCAAGGTACCAAAAGGCGACTGTGTCAAGTAAAGTTATACCGCAGTTACTTTTACACTATTAACCCATTCCTCCATAGGCTATTTTTAGATCCAACCATTTTGAATAAACCTTCCAAAAAGGAGCATTAACTAGAGAAAAGGAATGTTTTAGAATTTTGTAGTTTGAAACCATTGTGATAAATACAGCATTTGCTCCTATAGGAGCAAATGCTCTATTTATCACAATGGTTTCATAAAGTGACTTTTACAGAGGCGTAGAAAGTCGTATTAATGGAGGAAAGGGTTAACCTATCAACTTAGCTTATCTTCTCTGTGAAAACTGCTCTGGTTTACATGCAGATTGAAAAGAATATGACCCCAAACAGAAAGTAAAAACCAGCCCCAGAAAATCCGATTGCGACATTAATGTTTACCTCGTTTTTCTACTTCAGTCTTCCATTTCTGCACTTCTTCATCTTTCTCATTCTCCATTTCTGTGTGAGCTGTAAAAACAAATTCACCTGTATAAAAAGACCTCAAAAGCACCTTTTATCCATACTCAATCCTTCAATCAATAAATACCCCTTTCTACACCTTTGCAAACAGGGTAGACACTGTTCAGGTGACTCCTGTAGAAGCCGTCTGATCAGGTATGATCTGCCTGCTTATGAAATAATATGTTAACTTTAAAAATATATCTAAAAAATGTCGACACGACATCAAACCGGGTTTTCCTTCACTATTAACTGGTGATTTCTAAGTTCAAAGTCCCAGAACAAGAAATGTGTCACAGTACGTGACAAATGCCCCCAAAGCAAAGCACTGACAATATGCATTTTGTAAGCAGGCCTGCAATATGCAACTGCAAAATGAAAGTAAAGATTGCATAGTAAGACAACAATTTGAACTCAAGTTACCCCAAATGACAATCTTTTTTTCATATTTGAGGCCAGGGGTCAAGGTCATGGCCACATGATCTACAAAAGGTATGCAACATTCCACCATCCGAAGATGAACTCATACACCATATTTAGTGATCCTAGCTGATTCGGTGTAGGGATGACAAGCTTTTTTGTAAATGAAGTCAAAGGTCAAGGTCATGGTCACACTGACCTATAAATAGTATGCGACACTCTGCTATCCCAAGATCTACTCACAAACCATATTTGGTGATCCTAGCTGAAGTAGTGTAGAAGATATGCTCCGGACAAGCCTTTTTTTAAAATGAGGTCAAAGGTCAAGGTCATGGTCACCTTGACCTATAACTAGTATGTGATCCCAAGACGAACTCACACACCACATTTGGTGATCCTAGCTGATTCAGTGTAGGAGGTAAGCTCAAGACAATTTTTTTTTGTAAATGAAGCCCAAGGTCAAGGTCACATTGACCTATAAATAGTATGCGACACTCTGCCGTCCTAAGATGTACTCACACACACGATATTTGGTGATCTTAGCTGAAGTAGTGTAGCAGATATGCTCCAGACAGGCTTTTTTTGTAAATGAGGTCAAGGTCACATTAACCTAAAATTAGTATGCAACACTCTGCCATCCCAAGACGAACTCACATGCCATATTTGGCGATCCTAGCCGATTCGGTATAGGAAGTATGCTTCGAACGAAATTTCTTTTGTAAATAAAGCCCAAGGTCAAGGTCACATTGACCTGTAAATAGTATGTGACACTCTGCCATCCCAGGATGTACTCACACACCATATTTGGTGATCATAGTTGAAGTAATGTAGGAGACATTTTCCGGACAAGCTTTTTTTGTAAATGAGGTCAAAGGTCAAGGTCACCTTGACCTATAAATAGTATGCGACACTCTGCCGTCCCAAGATGTACTCACACACCATATTTGGTGATCTGAGCTGAAGTAGTGTACGAGATATACCGAGGACAAGATTTTTTTGTAACTGAGGTCAAAGGTCAAAGTCACATTGACCTAAAAATAGTATGCAACATCCGCCATCACAAGATGAACTTGCACACCATATTTGGTGTTCCTAGTGGATTCCGTATAGGAAGTAATCTCCGGACAAGTATTTTTGTAAATAAAGCCCAAGGTCAAGGTCACATTGACCTATAGTAAACAGTATGTGACACTCCGCCAACCCAAGATGAACTCACACACCATATTTGGTGATCCTAGCTGATTCCGTATAGGAGGTATGTTCCAGACAAGTGTTTTTGTAAATAAAGCCCATGGTCAAGGTCACATTGACCTATAAATAGTATGTGACACTCCGTCATCCCAAAATGTACTCACACACCACATTTGGTGATCCTAGCTGAAGTAGTGTAGGAGGTATGCTTCTGACAAGGTTTTTTTGCAAATGAGGTCAAAGTTCAAGATCAAGGTCACATTGACGTAAATAGTATGTGACACTCTGCCAACCCAAGATGAACTCACACATCATATTTGGTGATCCTAGCTGATTCCGTATAGGAGGTATGCTCTGGACAAGTGTTTTTGTAAATAAAGCCCAAGGTCAAGGTCACATTGACCTATAAATAGTATGTGACACTCCGCCATCCCAAAATGTACTCACACACCACATTTGGTGATCCTAGTTGAAGTAGTGTAGGAGATATGCTTCGGACAAGGTTTTTTTGCAAATGAGGTCAAAGTTCAAGGTCAAGGTCACATTGACCTAAAAATAGTACGTGATACTCCGCCAACCCAAGTTGAACTCACACACCATATTTGGTGATCCTAGCTGATTCCGTATAGGAGGTATGCTCCGGACAAGTTTTTCTTGTAAATAAAGCCCAAAGTCAAGGTCAATGTCACATTGACCTATAAATAGTACGCGACACTCCGCCATCCCAAGATGTACTCACACACCATATTTGGTGATCCTAGCTGAAGTAGTGTAGGAGATATGCTTCGGACAAGCTTATTTTGTAAATGAGGTCAAAGTTCAAGGTCAAGGTCACATTGACCTAAAAATAGTATGCGACACTCTGCCATCCCAAGATGAACTCACACACCATATTTGGTGATCCTAGCTGATTCTGTATAGGAGTTATGCTCCGGACAAGTTTTTCTTGTAAATGAAGCCCAAGGTCAAGGTCAAGGTAACATTGACCTATAAATAGTATGCGACACTCCGCCATCCCAAGATGTACTCACACACCATATTTGGTGATCCTAGCTGAAGTAGTGTAGGAGATATGCTCCGGACAAGCTTTTTTTGTAAATGAGGTCAAAGTTCAAGGTCAAGGTCACATTGACCTAAAAATAGTATGCGACACTCCGTCATCCCAAGATGAACTCACACACCATATTTGATGATCCTAGCTGATTCCGTATAGGAGTTATGCTCCGGACAAGTTTTTCTTGTAAATGAAGCCCAAGGTCAAGGTCAAGGTCACATAAACCTATAATAGTATGCCACACTCCGCCATCCCAAGATGTACTCACACACCATATTTGGTGATCCTAGCCAAAGTAGTGTAGGAGATATGCTTCGGACAAGCAAAATCTGTTAATCCGGTTAAAAATATACATGATTTTGACCTTTGACCTCTAAGCATGACCTTGACCTTTCAGCTATTGACATGGTTTTTTCATGCGACACGCCGTACCGTCTAGAGGAACATTTATGCCAAGTGATTTCACAATCCATCCATGGGATTCTGAGTTACAGCCCGGACAAGACCGGACGGACACACATATGGACTGACACATTTTTAAGATCAAGGGGGCATAACTCCAATATTAGTGAAGCCAGAGTTATGGACCTTGTGCATGACACTTCCTCTTATCATGATCTTTCTATGTATGAAGTTTCAATCCAATGGCATGAGCCGTATAGGAGTTATCGTCCGGACAAAACTGGCAGCCGCCCGCCCACCCGCCTGCCGTACATCACCATTTTCCGTGGAAAACCCGGTAATAAAATGATTTGATTCTGACACATATAAATAGTGAATATATTAAAGTAAACCGATTTACTTGAAGCTTCATGCAAATTATGAGCCATGTCATCTACCTGAAGAAGTGATAAAAAAAGAAAACAGACATAAAGGTGACACAAAATTGTGGTATTATTAGTCAGAGGGTTAATGTAACATCACTGTATGCAGTTCTGTTTCTTTGGGTTTTATGTGTACATTTACCTGCAGCTGCTTCCTGTAACAATTTCTGTAACTCTGTAACTGCTCCCGTAAGTTCTGAGGATTTTTTCTCCCCTTCATCTGCAGCATTCTAAAAATGAGTACACACATTAAGTCTCATGAATATTCGTGTTTAGGAAATAATAAATCATGAATATAAATTAGAAATGTGTTTTTCGTAATGGCGTAAGAACATAGGAAATTTTGGCGACTGCAGAAACTGTAGAATCACAGAAGAAATCTGACCTACTCTGTTTGCAAAGACTTTAACCCATTCCTTCATATTGATGCCTTTTGATGCCTGAATAAACTACACAATTTTAAAATTTTCCTTTTCTCTAGTAAATGCCCCTTTCCAGTAGATTTCTTCCATGAGGTTGAGTCTAACAAGAGATGTTTGTAAAACATGTATACCCCCGACCCCCTGACCTTTGATCTAGTGACCTCAACTATAGAGGTCATCTAGCGGTCATGACTAATCACCACAGCAACTTTGAATATCCTAAGCAAAACCACTGATCATTTATTGATCTGAAAACATTTCACATATTAAGGTCATGGTGACCTTGACCTTTGACCTAGTGACCTCAACAACTTTAAGGGTCATCAAGTGGTCACAACCAACTACCACAGCAAGTTTGAAGATCCCGAACCAAACCATTGAGCAGTTATTAATTGGAAACCATTTCATCAGTTAAGGTCATGATGACCTTGATCTTTAACCTAGTGACCTCAAAATCAATAGGGGTCATCTAGTTGTCATGACCAACCACCTCAGTAAGTTTGAAGATCCTAAGCCAAACCCTTGAGCAGTTATTAATCGCAAACCATTTCACCAGTTAAGGTCATGGTGACCTTGACCTTTGACCTAGTGACCTCAACAACTTTAGGGGTCATCAAGTGGTCACAACCAACCACCACAGCAAGTTTGAAGATCCTAAGCCAAACCCTTGAGCAGTTATTGATCGCAAACCATTTCACCAGTTAAGGTCATGGTGACCTTGACCTTTGACCTAGTGCCCTAAAAAACAATAGGGCTCATCTAGTTGTCATGACCAACCACCTAAGCAAATTTGAAGATCCTAAGCCAAACCCTTGAGCAGTTATTGATCAGAAACCATTTTACAAGTTAAGGTCATGGTGACCTTGACCTTTGACCTAGTGACCTCAAATACAATAGGGGCCATCCAGTTGTCATGACCAACTACAGCAGCAAGTTTGAAGATTCTAAGCCAAACCCTTGAGCAGTTATTGATCGGAAACCATTTGACCATTTAAGAGCATGGTGACCTTGACCTTTGACCTAGTGACCTAAAAAGCAATAGGGGTCATCTAGTGGTCATTACCAACCACCACAGCAAATTTGAAGATCCTAGGCCAAACCCTTGAGCAGTTATCGATCGCAAACCATTTCACCCTTTAAGGTCATGGTGACCTTGACCTTTGACCTAGTGACCTAAAAAACTATAGGACTAATCTAGTTGTCATGACCAACCACCTAAGCAAATTTGAAGATCCTAAGCCAAACCCTTGAGCAGTTATTGATCAGAAACCATTTTACCAGTTAAGGTCATGGTGACCTTGACCTTTGACCTAGTGACCTCAAAATAAATAGGGGTCATCCAGTGGTCATGACCAACTACCACAGCAACTTAGAATATTCTAAGCTGAACCCTTGAGCAGTTATTGATCGGAAACCATTTAACCATTTAAGGTCATGGTGACCTTGACCTTTGACCTAGTGACCTCAAAATCAATAGGGGTCATGTAGTGGTCATGACCAACCACCACAGCAAGTTTGAAGATCCCAAGCCAAACCCTTGAGCAGTTATTGATCGGAAACTATTTCACCATTTTAGGTCATGGTGACCTTGACCTTTGACCTAGTGACCTCAAAAACAATAGGGGTCATCTACTTGTCATGACCAACCACCACAGCAAGTTTGAAGATTCTAGGCCAAGTCGTTTATTAGTTATCGTTCGGAAACCATCGATCTACCGACCGACCGACAGACCGACCGACCGACCTACCAACCGACATGTGCAAAGCAATATACCCCCATTTTTTCAAAAGGGGGGTATAAATAGTCTATGAGGGAATGGGTTGAAAGCGTTTTTATGGAGTAAAAGTGTTAAATCGTATGTTCAGCATTACAAGAATTAAGGACGCTCAGAATTTAACCCCTTCCTCCATAAATACGCCTTTCTACGCCTCTGTAATAACCACTTCTTGAAACCATTGTGATAAATAGAGCATTTGCTCCTATGGGAGCAAATGCTCTATTTATCACAATGGTTTCAAACTACAAAATTCTAAAATTTTACTTTTCTCTTGTAAATGCTCCTTTTGGGTAGATTCATTCAAAGTGGTTGTGTCTAAAAATAGCCCATGGAGGAATGGGTTAAACACATTAAATCTTGATCAATATTCAATTGCGGTAGCTAAATATGGATCCACACTGTGCTAGGAGGAAAGCAAACATGTTTTGAAACATATCTGAGACTAAAGCCTGGTAATTTGTAATGGAAATACAATCTTGTATATCTTGAAGATGATAACAGCACAAACTTAAATCCATTTATGCCAAGACTCCCTTAAAAGAGACATATGCAAACAGTAGACCTAATGGAGCTCTCTAATCAGGTTCTGCACTGTTTGCTATGGAAATTATTCTAAGTATGTCGCATCAGCAAAAAAATTCTTGCAGAAACACCCATTTTAATGAAAATTAGACTGGCCCATAAAACATATTTCGAAAAGTGCACTCAGAAATGAGACTTAATTGGTTAATCCACTTACTTTGTACAGGTTCACCAGCTTGACTCTAGCTTGGATCTCCTGCCTGTACTTCTCCTCTGCTTGATTGTTACTGTCCTGAATCTGTCAATAAACCGAATCAACTGTATAAAGAAAGGCTGACAATTATGTTGCAATATTGCTTTCTGTTTGAGATTAAGTATGGCAAATCAAACAAGAGGGCCATGAGGCCCTGAAGCGCTCACCTGAGATAACCCCAGGGGCGGGGCCATTTTTGACCACAAGAAATCATGTGCACAACCTTGGTAGAGAACCACAAGGCAAAGCAGTATGCCATTAATTAATGGTCTAAGCCTTATGGTTTCAGAGAAAAGTAATATTTCATATTTTTCCCATGAAAAACTGATAAGCCCTGGGGCAGGCCCAAGTTTCGCCCAGTGGTCAGGGTCGTAAGTTAAACATTCTTGGCAGAGGACCACAAGCCACGGCTACATATTTATAGAGGACCATTAGATCATGTCAGTCATACCAAATATCAATGGTCTAGGCCTTACAGTTTCAGAAGATTTTTTAAGATTTTCCTATGCAAAACTGGTAAGCCCTTGGGCGGGGCCATTTTTGGCCCGGGGGTCATAATTTGAACAATATTTGTAGAGGACCATAAGATCATGCTACATACGAAATATCAAAGGTCTAGGCCTTACAGTTTCAGAGAAGAAGATTTTTAAAGATTTTACTATGAAGAACTGATAAGCCCTTGGGCGGGGCCATTTTTGTCCCGGGGGTCATAATTTGAACAATATTTGTAGAGGACCATAAGATCATGCTACATACCAAATATCAAAGGTCTAGGCCTTACAGTTTCAGAGAAGAAGATTTTTAAAGATTTTCCTATGAAAAACTGATAAGCCCTTGGGCGGGGCCATTTTTGTCTCGGGGTCATAATTTGAACATATTTGTAGAGGACCATAAGATCATGCTACATACCAAATATCAAAGGTCTAGGCCTTACAGTTTCAGAGAAGAAGATTTTTAAAGATTTTCCTATGAAAAACTAATAAGCCCTTGGGCGGGGCCATTTTTGGCCCAGGGGCCATAATTTGAACAATATTTGTAGAGGACCATAAGATCATGCTACATACCAAATATCAAAGATCTAGGCTTTACAGTTTCAGAGAAGAAGATTTTTTAAGATTTTCCTATGAAAATTCCATATTACCATATATGGAAAAAATGACCACGCCCTCTGGCGGCCATGTTTTTTGCCGGATCAAAATTCTTTTAACAACTTTTAAAGTCTATCAACTGAGAAACATTTTGGTGAAAACTATATTCAAATCGGACAAGCCATTCTGGAGAAGAAGATTTTTCTAGATATTGTGTACGGTTGCCATGGCAACAAGACCGATGGCCCCACCCACTATCTTTTAACAACTTTTGAAGCACCCACCCACAGTATGTATCTGACCAAGTTTGGTTACAATTGGGCAGTCGGTTTCAGAGAAGAAGTCGTTTGAAATTGTTGACGGACAGACGGACGCCGGACACAGGGGTATCACAATAGCTCACCTTGAGCACTTTGTGCTCTGGTGAGCTAAAAAGTGCATTTTCTCCAGCAACAGTGCATATTTTCTATCTGTAAATACTATTATTTTAACTTTGGATGTTTCACTTACTGATCAATTGTACATGATTATATATGCTGCCCATTTAACCCTTTCCCTACTGAAAATCCATGCAGGAAATATTGGCATTTTTATACAGTCATGTATAAGAGAGATTTTGATACTGATAGAAATGAGATTTTTAAAGTAAAATCTGTTTTAGTTAGAAATACTTACCTGCTGTGAAATATGCTTAGGTTATTTGATTTAACCTTATGACCGGAATAAAAAAGTACCGCATATACTGTATGGCCCGCCCGTTAGCCATACCTCATTATAAATGCTCCCAGCATTCCACAATTAAGATCATTGGTTATTTCCGGTCGGCCATTAACGTCAGCGTTTATTAGCCTCCCGAGTTTTACACCTTACTAGCTGTCTGGGTCTATTCGACTTCATACAGTCCTTCCCTACAGCTTCCTTACTGGATCCTGTATCCTACCATATACTTTATATACAGATTACACTGCATATACCTTTGTGTTTATTCACTTTGTTCCTGTGTTATCGGTCTCCCTTGTGCCCTCAACAATGGCTTCTCGACACAAAGCTTCCTGCGGACACTTTACCGCAGACTGGGATACGCACTCCTCTGTGTGTTTCTCCTGCTGCGAGTGCTCTGCAGAGGACCCTTGTCAGTTCTCCACTGCCTGGTCTTCTGAGACCTGGGGGTTAGCCTCTCGTCGAGGCTCTCAAGCTCGGCGTTCGTCTACCCCCGTCAGGTCGGACAGTGATATTTCACGCAAACCTAAGAAACCCAAAAAGAATGTTTCTTCTTCCAGTGGCTCGTCTGTGTCTACGACACAGCCCATCCATCAATTGGCTGCTTTGAAAGTCCCGACTTCGGTCCCGGGACGAGGGTCCCTATTCCGACCAGGGAATATCCCTCTACCAGTGACGTCACCATCCGGTGCTTTTCACTTGGCTTCTCCCTGCGGGGTCTCGCCAGGTTTACCTGGTCGACCTCTTCCAGGTCAAACAGTAGAGTCAGTTGTATTATAATTCCATAAGCAAACAGAACAGGCAATGACCAGATGGCTCCTACAGGAGCAATCTGATCTGGTCTACTCTGTTTTTAAATGTTTTAAACATTTATGGAGCATGTCTGCAAATGTTTACAAAAGTTTCCTAATAACATCATGGATATTCATCAGCTGATTTTCAGAGCAGACCCTGATCAGATGGATCCTACATGAACCATCTGACCTGGGTCTACTCTGTTTGCAAAGGCATGAAAAGGCATCTCTATCAGGTTAAGGTTTACATAAAATAGTGAATTCTTGTGAATTATTGATTACTCGGCATATCGGTTGATTGCTTCTTTAGATAACTATACTTACATCCTTTATTCTCTGTATCAGCGTGTCAATTTTAGTGGTTTGGGAAGTGTTAGTCTTTTTCAAGGCCTCGATGGTTGTCTGTTGCATACTGCATTCCTCTGTTTTCTCTTCAAGCTTGGATTGCAGTTCAAGCATTTTGCTAGACTGAAACAATTGAACAAGCATTTTGTTAGACTGAAACAAGTGAAGAACACACTTTATTATATCTAAACATTTTACCTGCCTTCAGCACTAAATTACATTACATCTCAAAACCATATACAGTGATGTCTCGTTAATCCGGAATTCGTTAATCCGGAAAACTCGCGATCCAGACGAAAGTCGTGGGGAACGGATTTTTTGTGCAGTAAATTGACTCGTTACATCCGGAAATTCGCGTTCCGGAACCGGACATAGATTTCCCGTAACCAATCTATGTATTTACCTGTATTTGTGACTCGTTAATCCGGCCGGGTCAGTAGCCCCCGGGCTTAATTGCCCACCCCTGACACTTAACAATAGTGCACCGCGGAGGTGCGAATACTTGTGTTTACAATCACGGGCATGGGTAAAACAACCCCCGACTGTGTGCAAACTGGCTATTTATCAAAGCATATGGCACGCGGGTAGTGATGTTTGATATTCATTAATGTTCTTTAATAAGATGAACACTCGCCCAATTAATTTGTTACGTTAAAACCGCGCCGCCATCGTTAAACTGTTAATCACCTTAAATGATTTGCTAATTCAGTATTTATCGGGGATTCCCTAAGATTCTAACTCACGCGTGAGCTGGCTGGTTCCCGACTTCCGACTTACAAGTACATGTACGCGGATGGAATATTCGGGAAACCAGTCATGTCAAACATGGAGACCTACGTCTATTTAACAAAATTTGCCCGCAGGCATATTTGATAATCCACATTGTATTACTCAAATGAGAGAACTGACACTTATGGATAGGGTGCAAAAAGCATTTAGAACGACAAACAAGGCAATTATTTTGATATGGCTTGCGATTATTACGGGCATATGCACACATGAACGTTACAAGAAAAGATTTCTTGATGCGAAAGTAAATGTGTACATATACATATACAATGTTTATGATTGAGTTGATATTTTGCAGCATACGACGGTGATTCGTTAATCCGGAAAATTCGTTAATCCGGAAATTTCGCCGGGAACGCATGTTTCCGGATTAACGAGACATCACTGTAGAATAATGTGTGCTTGTGAAATACTATACCCCAAACAAATGCAGGACACAAAGTTATATAGTCTGTTTGATCTTTAACCTATAAAAGGTTTCAAACAGAGATGGGCCAAAACAAATATGTTCCTAGATCAAGGTCTTGGGGGCATAACAATAATGGCTCCATACTAAGACTTTATCAAAGACTGTCTTCAGATATCATGAATCTTAAAAAACATTTTTGTCATCTGATGGTTAAACAAATGAATTCTTCAGGACTCCAGATAAATGTGTTAAACAATATTTTCTCCACCAAAGCTTATGTTGCAACTACTTATTAGAACTGTCTGTGAGATATTTCAAATGAGCAGTCATAAGAAATATTAAAGGAATTTTGCATCTATGATGCCCCTTTCTTATGACAACATTTGTTACTTAACACTTTACTAAATGAACATTCATGTAAAAACTAATGACATTATGGATATGAATAAGATAAGTTTAATCCTTATCTTGCAAAGCATGACTGACTTCTTTTTGCACACAGGCCAAAAACAATATGGTTTTTATTGTTTTCATCATATCTAGAACTCCGTTATCCTTACATTTTCTCTCCGTATTGTCATCAGCTCCTTGGATTTCTGATTCATATCTTTGTTCAGCCATTCTATCTGAACTTGGAGGTTCTCCTTCTCTTGTTGAAGCCTTTTGATCTGGTACTGAAAATAATTAGTCATGACTCACCATAACAATACATATACATCAAACAGTTTCAACAGTTTCTGATAGTATAATTCTGATACATCTGCATATTTGAATTCAGAGCTAAATTTTCTGCACAATATCCTCTGTTGAAATAAAGTTTCCATAACTTGTATAATAAAACATGGTTTTTCTAACAAATACAGAGTACAACACAAGTGTGAGAAGACATATTTAGTCTGCGGACTAAGTGGATCAACAAGTAATAACCAAGCTGTATCTCCTACTTGCACAATTTGTACTTTTGATCAAGAACAAATTGCCGGCGGTAAATACCGGTAAATACCGGGATTTACTGGCGTTTACTGGCACTTACTGGCATTTACTGGTATTTGAATTGTCCAGGGGCTTAGCACATATTTAAACCATCCTAATGTGCTTTATTAGTTCTTATGTATTTGCAGTGTAAACAACCAAAAAAATAAAATAAAAGGTGTAATTAGGGCCCTGCTTGGAAATGCAGGAGCCCTATAGGAATCACAATTTCTGTCCATCCGTTAACACTTTTGATGTGACATGATAACTTTAAACAGTACTTCACATATTGGTTTCATATTAAGGCATATGCTTAGTATCATCAGAGGAAGACGCCTATAGTTTTTGGGTTGAATCTGATCACTATGTCTAGAGTTATCTGGCCTTGATTACAGGGCTCTCTCTCTCTCTCTCTGTGACTGAGTCAGTTTTCTAGTTTAAGCTGAATTTTGAATGAACCAAGTTTCATGAAAATCAAAAGACTGGCAGTCAGTTGTAGAAACAGATAAGAGAAACAATACTGGCCACCTAACCCACTGCAAATTACTGTCAGATCAGCTCTCAACAACAGTTTTGACATCTCTACAGGCCACTATGGTAATTGTTGTAAAAACATACACACTTTTCATTTAAGAGATACACACAATGAACCATGAAGTGTCAAACACAATATAGACAATTTGGAGGGGGCAATGATTCAGATTAAACCAATCAAACTGCAGTATCAGACAAAGGAGTTGGTCTGTTGTACTGATGATTTTAACACATTGTACCAGCAGAATCATGCCATTACGGTATTTAAATTTAGAGCTATACAGGACTTTTCTGTAAACCAGATGAAACTCCTAGATAAGATATATAAGCCATCTGATGAGTACCCTTGGCAGGCATGAAACAGTTTAAACCCTCAGTAAAATGATGGTTAGAAATCAATAAATAAACTTATCAATATTCCACTTACCAGCAATTTAAAACAGCCTTTATAAAAACAATAAACTTCAAAGAAATAATATATATTCCACTTTTTTTTTAGTATTTGCCAGTAAATGCCAGTATTGGTCATTTTGGGAGTATTTACCGGACCGGTAAATACCGGTATTTACCAGCGGTATTTACCGCCCCCGGTATTTACCGCCCAACCCTGGAACAAAACAGTAATCCTTAATATCAAATTAGAACCTCTCACTTAATGACTAAACATGTGTCTTTGAAAGCAGGTGGTTGCTTAATGCAGGATGAAAGTAATAAAGAAAGCTCCTATGGGAGTTTCTGTATTACTTTTGTCCTGCATTAAGAAACCATGAGCCTTCTAGATCCCCAATTTATACCTATTTTTGGTGGTTGCCTTACAGAGGCTCTATTGTATGTCGCATAAAAATATTAGGCGCAACAAAAAAATTTCCTTCCAATGTCTGCCTTTGATTTTATATTTGCTACAACATTAAATATCTTCCTAACTTTATACCAGGAGCTGATAGGTAAAATGGTGTCTGGTCAAAGCTCTAGATAACAAGCAGCTTTAAGAAATGGGGGTAAACTATTTTGTATATATCTCTGCAAATTTCTTTCTTAATACTCATTAGAATGACTTTCCAAGGCAATTCTAATAAGAGCTTTTTCAGCTGAATAAGATGCTTCCTATTTACAGTTCTACATCCTTACCTCTTTGTTGACTTGGTTGCTGTTGGCTTCATCTAGCTTAGCCATGGATTCAAACTTAGCAGTGTTGGCATCAGAGATCTTTTTTGACAGCTCAGATAATTCACCTAACCAACAGAAGCATATAAAATATTAGTTATCATTTAATCACAGGTTCAAATTTCAGAAAATATTTGTTTCTTCTTTAAATTTGGAAACACAGTTGTTGCAGACAACTAAACAAGAACTTTTATCATAAAATCAAGAACACGAAATTTACAATGTAGTACTGTAAAATCTGTTTTAAGCCACCACTTACTGATTAAACGTAGAAGTCTTACAAAAGCAAGCAGTTTCTTAACCTTTTACTCCATGAATATGTCTTTCTATGCCTTTGCAAACAGAGCAGACCCAGATCAGATGGCTCCTGTAAGAGTCGTCTGATCAGGATGTGCTCTGTCTGCTTTAAGCCATATGATATAATAGAGATATGATTCTAGTTTCTGCCATTGTCCAAAATTCCTACAAGTCCATGTGCTATTATAACAATTAATCTAATTAATATTCATGTCATGATTTCTTACATGAATATATTTGGAGTAAAGGATTAACATCTTATCTCACCATAATTTCCATAAATGAAAAATTAACAAACTTAATTCTTGTACTCAAATTATAATGAAAGGCAATTTATTGCTACGGTAATCAGTAGAGAATCTGTAACATATAAGCCAATGGATTAGACACCAATCAGGTGGTTCCTACAAGAGCTGTCCGACCTGAGTCTACTGTTATCAAAAGTGTCAAAAGACGCCACTCTCAAGTAAACAGTTAAGCCTTTACTTCATAAATATGACTTTATACGCCTTTGCAAACAGAGACAGTTCTCACCAGTGAGACTGTCAATTTCTCTGTTTCTCTTATCAAGGAGCATTGCCAGGTCCCTCTTCTCGCTTTCCAACTGTTCATTGGCTTTTGTGAGATGTAACTGAAAAAGAAACAATACTTCTTATTTGCATGTCCCTTACTTCAAATCAAAAGCAAACTTATTTAACATATTTTATGTTTTCAGGTTTCTCTTACAAGATTTTTATAGCCACTCTCAACAAAACTGATCTGACAGCAGACAACATTCAACTATAAATTAATCCTTCTCATGTTTAGCACAACCTGACTGGCATCTGCAATGAGCCTGGGTCCAGATGATATGTCAAGTAAAATGGAATCTCATCAGAACCCAAGCTGTTAAACACTAGTTTCATAGTTTCTTAACCATTCCCCAATTTCCCCCATATAAGCACCTTTTCACACACATTTACAAACTGTGTAGACCAAGATCAGACAGCTCCTATAGGAGCCATCTGATCAAGGTCTGCTCTGTTTGCTGATGGAATTAACATCTGTTTCTTTACTTCATAAAATGGCTGCAGTGTTCCACCTTCCATATGTCTTTATAACTACTTTGTCCATGAATATCCAGTAGGTATTGAAATTCGGAATAAACATAGAACCGGGAAAGGGTTAAAGGCTTGAATGAATTGGATGTAAGAAAATATTGTAACAGGTCAAGATTTTAGCAGACATTATTATTTTTCAGCAAAGACGAGCCTCTCTGTAAGGCAATGACTTAGAATGAGTCATAGTTGTGACAATTTTCAGAACAAATTAGTCAAAATCTGAAATGTATACCTAATATTGAGTACCTGGCTTTAATACGAATGAAAATTGTCAGAAATAGTTAATACCATACTAAAAGTACTTGTGTTGTCAACCCATAACTCAATGTACATGTATATTCATGTAAGAAACAATAACATTATGAATACAAATTAATTAATTTGCTGAATTTTAAAGCAGCATATACACACAGAAATTTTTGGTCATGGCAGATACTGCAGAATCATATCTATATCATAACGAATAGAGCAGACCCCGATCAGACGGCTCATCTTGGTCTACTGTTTGCAAAGGTGTAGAAAGGCATATTTATAGAGTAAAGGGTTAAAGTTAAAATGAGTGCAGTTTTATTTCCAATTTACTGACTCAGTTTCTCAATACATGTATTCTGTACCTTTGTTGACAAAGTCCCTTCCTCTGTTTCCTGACTGACTTGAAGTTTTTCTGCTGCTTCATTGTACTTTGTCTCTGTAATAATATACATACAGCTTTTGTAATTCACAGTAATTATGGCAAGTGCAATCCCTTTTTCTGTTTTGAAAATATTCATATACCAATTTTTTTTGTAACTACATGTACACATCAAAAATGACATTTTTGGCTGTGACAGAAATATCAGAATCGGATTTATTGTATCTAATAAGCAAACAGAGCAGACTCTGATCAGACAGCTCCTACAGAAGCTGTCTTATTTGGGTCTACTCTGTTTGCAAAGGTGCCAAAAGTCGTCTACATCGGGGAAAGGGTTAAAATTAACAAGGGCATGTTGTATTGCTATGCAAGACATGAGTCCCCCACCTGACTGAAAAAAACCTCCACTCTCCCCACCCCACCAACCCATGGTGTGGTTGACCATGGTATATACATGACCACCTGAATGGTATTAGTACCTTCTTTCATACATTGAATCAGTAAATAAAAAGTTATTGTCCCGAAAAAAATTTATGAAAAAGGGGAGTAACTCCAAAAATATTGATGCTAGAGTTATTGCCCTTGTGCATGACACTACATCTCATCATGCTTGTTCCATATGAGAAGTTTCAAATAAATTGAACCAGTACATAAAGAGTTATTAACTGGACAAGAAAATATGAAAAGGGGAATAACTCCAACAATATAGATGCTAGAGTTATGGCCCTTGCGCATGACACTTCCCCTCATCATATGTGTTCCATATGTGAAGTTTCAAATCAATTGAACCAGTAGAGAAAGAGTTATTGTCCGGACAAAAAAGAATGAAAAAGGGGAATAACTCCAAAAATATTGATGCTAGAATTATGGCCCTTGTGCATGACACTACTCCTGATCATGCTTCTTCAATGTGTGAAGTTATAATGAATTTGGCCTAACTTTGTAGGAGATATTGCCCGGACACGAAGTGTGACAGACGGACTGACAGGAAAATATGAAAAAGGGGAATAACTCCAAAAATATTGATGCTAGAGTTATGGCCCTTGTGTATGACACTACCCCTCATCATGATTGTTCCATATGTGAAGTTTCAAATTAATTGAACCTGTAGATAAAGAGTTATTGTCCGGACAAAAAAATATGTTAAAGGGGAATAACTCCAAAAATATTGATGCTAGAGTTATGACCCTTGTGAATGACACTAGCCCTCATCATGATTCTTCAATGTGTGAAGTTATAATGAATTTGGCCTAACTTTGTAGGAGATATTGCCCGGACACGAAGTGTGACAGACGGACTGACAGGAAAATATGAAAAAGGGGAATAACTCCAAAAATATTGATGCTAGAGTTATGGCCCTTGTGTATGACACTACCCCTCATCATGATTGTTCCATATGTGAAGTTTCAAATTAATTGAACCTGTAGATAAAGAGTTATTGTCCGGACAAAAAAATATGTTAAAGGGGAATAACTCCAAAAATATTGATGCTAGAGTTATGACCCTTGTGAATGACACTAGCCCTCATCATGATTCTTCAATGTGTGAAGTTATAATGAATTTGGCATAACTTTGTAGGAGATATGGCCCGGACACGAAGCGTGACAGACGGACAGACGGACAGACGGACGGACATACTAACAAATGGGTAGTTTTGTGACTTTTTCCTTTGATCTTTTCTTGTGGGACTAGTCCCACAAGAAAAACTATTTTTGGCTCTAACTTTGGAATAGAATGATCTGGAAGCTAACCCTAACCCTAACCCTATGTCCCACAACTGGCCAGGTTAATGTCACAAGAAATGGCCAGGTTAATGTCACAAGAGATGGCCAGGTTAATGATTTTACTTGTGTGACTAGTTAGAAAAAGTCACACAACTACCCTTTGGTGAGTGCGGACGGACAGACGGACGGACAGACGGACAGACAGACAGACGGAATCGAGCAAACCTATAGTCCCCCAACCGGTAACCGGTGGGGGACTAATAACACAAGAGGGCCCTGATGACCTTGTACTGCTCACTTGGTAAATAGGCAGTGATCAATTATGTACATCTACCAAAATTGTTTAGACCACTGTATTTCACTGGTAATACAGCAGAGCAACAGATAAATGTGCATATTCAGATACTAAAATCATCATTTCTCCACCAAATCCTATGTTGTGACCACTCTTTAGAATTGTCTCTTCGAGACGACTCTAAAGAATGGTCACAACATAGGGTTTGGTGAAGAAATAAAGGCGCTATTCTTAAAAATATTTTAATTTACACATCTTATCTGGACCTCTGTACAGGCTTCAAGTTTTGTAAAAGATTTTAATTTTTTAACATGTTTGATCAATTTTCAGCCCCAGACAATGGTGTAAATGATGTTAAAGAAGTCAATTAAAACAGCTATTTCCAGGACATGTATGCAGTACACTGGTACTATTCGTGGGCTATTTTAGACCCAGTCACTTTGAAAAAATCTACTGAAAATGAGCATTTACTAGAAAAAGGAAACCTAAGGGTCATTCCTGCCAGGTTTGGTCAACTTCCATTCAATGATTTAGCATTATATTTTGAGGAGATGTTATCTAATGAATCTTGTTGACAACAGACACACCCACTGGGCAACCCCATAGCTAACCTTGACTAAAACAACAAACAAACAAAATTAAAAACATATTCTGAGATGATTCTCCTAGTTGCCATGGTAATTAGAATTCTACTTGACTAATTAGTAATATTTGAAGGAATTTGGTAGTAGATCTCTACAAGTCATTCAAATAGGATGCCCAAAATAAGTTGATTTAGGAGATACATGTATATTTTAAATTGTTGATAATGATCAATAACAAATGACTGACAACACAGTCCCAGTAGCTCTTTTTCGCGTTTTGTGGAATTAGCATTTTGTGCAATGTTCACAAAAAATCAGTTAACCCTTTGCTTGCTATTCACGTCAATATACCTACCTGTAAATAGTGAAGACCCAGATGAGACAGTTCCTGCAGGAGCTGTCTCATCAGGGTCTGCGCTATTTACAAGTTGATTGTGCAACCAGTGCACTCCACATCAGTGATTGCACAGTGAAATATGTGTACACAGTGAAGATATATGTAATTATACAACAGGGCATGGGTAAAGAAGGAGACAGGTATTTTAAAATTCAGCAAGAGAAGGGTTAACATTTAAAACATAACTTTTACTCATAAGCCATTCTTTGTCCGTCTTTATACTCACCCAATTCAAGAACCTGCTCCTTAAGCTTGGCACATGATGCTGTCTCTGATTCAAGATGTGTGTTGCTACTAATCAGCTGTTTTTCTATCTCAAAGTATTGTTGCTCTGTTAATAAAAAAAGGTTGCTGTTTATAAGAAAAGATAACAAAAACTTAATTTTTTTTAATACGCCAGTCTGTTAGCTGTTGCACAGAAGAAAGTCAATGTTTGCCTTTCAGGCAACTGCCAGAAACATTAACAATTAAATGAAGAGCAAGTCAACTCACAGCCTTTTCCACCTCAAACAGAAAATTTCAGTAAACTTTTGCCCCTACAAAAAAACCCAAACCCACAGAAATTCAAAATTCAATTTTAGTTCTCCCATGCTCATGATAGTGTGTCATTCCCCACATCAAAAAAGTGTTTCTCTTCTTGAAAATGCCCTGCACTTGTTTGAATATCAAAATCATTTTACCTGACATTAATTCTGTTTTATATTTAAAGACCAACTCTCTAACAAATCTAACTCTCATCTGTTGAGGCATTTTAATTTTTTACTTCCTAGGTCTATAAAGGGGCATAATTTTGTAAACATGTCTAAAAGTGTTAAGGACACCTTGGTCAGATTGTAGCCTTTGTGATGGTTAATAAGACATTAGTGTGTGAAATTTCATTAGATTTGCTTGAACAGTTTTAAAACAATTGGTACAGTTTTTCGCTAAAGTTTTAAAAGGTTCAAATATCTAGGTTACATGTCAGAAACGTTATTACTGAATGAAAGGCTTTGCCACAAGGGTTCCACATAAGCAATATGATTTTTTTTTATTTCTTAAATCCATAAGGGGCATACTTTTGCAAAAAGCCTTATAAAATTATGGCCCTTGGTCAGGTTGTAGCCCTTGTGCATGAATAGTGAAGAAGCAGTGCTCTCAATATAAATTTGCAGAACAGACCAAATTGTAAAAGTAACAGGCCTTCTTGTATGCAACTACAGTAGTACCCAGGGCTTTTTTTCTCTACATAACAGATACCCGTGATATTCTTTAAAATCATGCAGTTTTCCCCTAAAAATGGGTTTACCTCATGGGTTTTCCCCCCATTGGCAAACTGTGCATGATTGTTTCCCCTAATTAGCCATTTTTACTATATAACAAGAGTGTTCGGAGGAACTAATGTGTCACCTGCGACACAAAAACTTATTGTTAATACGAAAAAGGGGAATAACTAAACAAATATTGATGCTAAAGTTGTGGCCCTTGTGCATATGACACTTCCTCTCATCATGCTTGTTCCATGTGTGAAATTTGAAAGCTCTATATAATGATTAGTTTAGAAATGACCGCCAAAAAAAGAAAGTGTGACTGACAGACAGACAGAGGACGGAAAAGTGATCCCTAAGTGACACACTGCCTCCTGGCAGGTGACACAAAAACGGATAGCAAATTTTTGCCCTTCAAGTGAAAAAAAAGGCCTGGTACCTATCTACAGGGTCCACTTAAATGAATACTCATTGTCGGCTCCTTTAAAGAGAGCAGGCTACTTGATTGATGCAGGACAAAATTAATGCAGAAAGGCCAACAGTCATTTACAACCTTCCAGGCATTGCTTCTTCAGTGAATAGAAGCTATATATTGGTTCGACTGTATTCAGTTCTGCTTTCGAACAAACAGGCGTTTACCAATTTGAACCGACCATAATCATGATTGAAGCGGTCATTTTAGCCTGTGGCTGGTGCTTATTGAGAACACTGAAGAAGTATAACCGTTAAAGTTTCTGGACTATAACGATGACGACATCCACAACGCCGAAGCTGGAGTTACGAAAAAAGGCTTGTGTTTTTCTACCCGAAAAACAGATGAGCTTAAAACGATCAAAAGTAGTCAAGATATGTTGAAATAAGGTCCAAATATAAAATGACATAGATCTGCAATTAACATTTGAATTTTTTTTTAGCTTAACTATATCATAAAATATCACCTTTAGTGAATGTGAGCCCTGCAATTTAGATAAATGGTGCCCGGCAATATTCACAAACTATGACTCTTTCCTCAGGAAAATTCCCACTAATCAATTTTCACCTTCTTACAAAATTTTCTAAAAGATATTCTGTAAAATTTCAAATAAGCCTGGTTGGCTCTCCTCTGACTGATCACAAGTGATGTTTGCCACAAGTGAAAGCATACATAATCACAACTTTGCAAGAGAAAGGTTAATAGCAATCTAACTAACTGTTAACCAGGCGAAAATGGATTTTGATTCAAAAAGTGTAAAATTTTGATTTCTCCACAATTCAATTTCTTCTGTAGAATCAGATCTAATCATCTATATCATGTCATAGCAAACAGAGCAGACCCTTATCAGACAGCTCCTATAGGAGCCGTCTGATCTGGGTCTACTTGGAATGCAAATGTGCAAAAAGGTATTTATTAAGGAGGTGGTAAATGCTAAAAATCTTAACACATTCAAAAATAAGTTAGATAAACATTAAAAAATAGGTTAGATAAACACTGGAATAATCAGGATATCAAATACAACTATAAGGCCAAAATAAGAACAGGAACACAAAAGGAAGAGTCCAGCATAGAGGATCCTGTTCTGGAAAACAACGCTAAGTAAGTATAAATATGAAGGAAAGGGTAAAAACAGATTTACAGGCACAGTGAATGGAACACTGAAATAGCACACACGATCAGAGATAAAAACACTTCTGAAACAAATTTTGGTTAATTTTTGTAATAAGTAAAGGGACATCTGTTTTGGCATGGGGCAGTGGTTCAGACCAGCAAGTGGCCCTGCAGGATTACAGGAAAAAAGTAAGGTTTGGTTTACTCTGTATATTAAATTAAATTATTAATATTTTCTGCTTCATACCGAATGGTTTTTTCTCCTATGAATATTAAAGACCAACATAGTATGGTTATAATGATATATAATATATGATTTCTTCAACTGCATATTGTTTTCTAAAAACTATTACGATAGCGTCGGTTTGAGTTACCTCCCTTTCCCTGACCAGGTATTCAGAAAGTGAAATGAAGACGTGAAATTCATATGGAATGAAATGAAGTGTTTGTCAGAAATATGGTCGACTTATATGCCCTAGTCGGCTATACAACACTTATGTAAGTATCAAGCTTTATACAGTTTCGTTCAAAGAGTACTATGAGCCAAACAATCGATAAATAATTCATTAGACAATTCTGATTAACGGGGTGGGGAAATTTCATGCCGGTTGAACGCTATAGTTTACCCGAGTTTACTCTTAGTTTTTCGTATTTGGACTTCAGTTCCTCGGAATCCTTGTTGAATGTCTGTAAGTTATTTTCTATTTTCAGCCTTAATCCTTCAGGAATTTCAGATAATTCAGCTTCGTTAAGAAAGTTTATAAGCTGTATGGACCCCGCCATTTTCGTTTTTAGACGGAAGCGGAATTCTCCTTATAAATCATTCCCCGAATACATTCGGCCGAATATTTTTTGCGGTGACAGTTTCGGTCGTTTATATGTTTTATATATTCACATAGAAACAACTGGTATTGACTATCTTTTTTCAACGTTTAACACTTTCCCTGCTGCATATTTATCCCAAAGTTCATTACCTACTGAATATTTATGGAAGGTGGAACATTGTAGCCATTTTAGAAAGTAAAGAAACATATCTAGAATCTATCAAATTCCACTAGCAAACAGAGCAGACCCTGATCAGGTTGGTCCAATAGGTTTATACGAAGGAAAGGGATAACATGAATAAATATTGACGGAGTTGTGATCGACTTAGATCAGCTCTACCAGACTTATTAGTACATGTACTAAGATATTTAAGGCGCAGGTCCAAATATTTGTAATTAATTGTACACACGTAGAAGTTCTTAAAAGTATGGCAATGATGATAATAATGATGATTATGCTGATGAAGATGAGGACGAGGAATGGCCAAAAACAGCGATTACAACAACAACAAGAATACAAGCTATAATAATAGTAATAGTTATAATGATGATGATGAGTATGGTGATACTGATGAAGATAATGATGATGATGATTATGATAATACTACCACCACCACTACTACCACCATCACTACTACTGTACTTTTACTACTACTACTACTACTACTACTACTACTACTACTACTACTACTACTACTACTACTACTACTACTACTACTTACTTACTTACTTA